>JAMAFX010000089.1:0-90157 GCA_023625875.1 Trichocomaceae sp. PYS4502
AAGAAATCAAGGTCTTTATTGGCATACAAATATATATGGGATTCTCGGGATAGGGTTTACGAAGTTTATGTGCAAGGTTTGCGACCTACCCCTTTGTCGGCCCGGATCTGGAAAATCTTGCTTCCAGAACTTTCATACGCAGTAATTAGGGTCTGTGAATAGCTTCAAATTTGATTTCCTATCCAATATATCAATAGTTAGTTTAGAGCTTGATTCGCTTCACATATTAGTTTGTATGGGCTCGCCATCACTGAGGAAATTGGGGCGGTGAGCGCTCCGGAGGCGGTAGGCTGATCTGGCCAATCGGACTTGTTACATTCTAGCGTACACTAGCGCCTACACTAGCTCGCAACGAAGGGGATTATTTCTGCTATTATTTTGACTAAAATTTGGGTGCTCCCGTGCACGTGATTTCTCTTTGTCCGCATTGATTTTTGAGAATAGAAAAAAAATCCAGACCGTGTAAAGGTAAGCTCATCAGACCAGCCAACAATGTCTCGTGCTGGTGCAAGAGGCGGTGCTAGGAAGCCACTACCTCCAGGCTCTGAGTTCAACTGGCAGAAACTCCCAGGAGAGCTGCCTGATAATGCTCCTACTCCTCTATTCCCAGTATGTAATTCACAAGTCATCCTAATTGACATCCCCAAGCAAGCGTCGGTTTTGAATTTGCATTCTCACACTTCTTATTCTACTTTAGCCTTATGATGTCCCTCGAGCCGAGAAGTTAGATAGACGCGAACGAGCTGAATTCGACCGATATCGTGCGCAGTGTGAACGATTTCAAAACGGGCCCTATTATGCTGTTATTAATGCCGCCAGCACGTCTGCACGACGGGGTACCAAGGAGAGGGCTCAATTTGACCCATTCCATGGCATGCCTTCATACAGCGCACGGTATCAGAAGAGGAAGAGGACGGTACCTAAGCTGGGCGGCAGAAATTATTGTAAGTTATCATGCATTGTTCCAACCACATTCGTCTGATGGGGGATAAGAGAAGGATTTGTATATTGACAATGATCTAACTAATCTTTGATATCTCTTGACAGTCGTACAATTTTTCCCGCGTGAACTGTGGCGCGTTGTAAAGCCCGACTACAAACCAGATAGGCCGGACGGCAAAACCACCGTGATGCACTGGGCTGGAATTAGAGCACATTTTGAAGACGATGAAGAAGACGACGTTGATGAGGAGGAAAAGGCCGTCAAGCGAGGGAAGGCTGGCGGCGGCGAGGATGATGATCTACAAGAGGATGAGAGAGACCTTGACGATGAGGGGGATAAAGAAGGAAGTGAAGAAGAAGATGAATTGCAAGACGACGATTTCTCAGAGGATGATGATGAGATGGGCGGTGACTACAATGCAGAGCAATACTTTGATGCCGGTGATGATGAAGGGGACGGAGACGGGTTTGGCGACGGGGGCGGTGGCGGTGGTGGAGGAGACGAAGATTTCTTCTAGCACTGATTTGCATTTTCTGTTCTATTCAAGTTCAAAAAGATACCCAAGTAATTCTACGTGATCAGCAGCGTTGTAGTGAACCTCGTGGGGGACTGCATCCATATTATGCATTATGACATGATCAATACTGACCATGCAAATAATTCGTCGCCAATGCTATTCTGCGTCTGCTATCTAGCGGATCATTCGACGATATCCTATATCGTACACGTGAAGCAAGTGTAGAGGGAAATTTGATGGTTTGTATACAACAATTATGATATCCGTTCTCCGACACCGGCCCGAGCAACATTTCCCGAGTCTCTCCAAGATGCTTTTCCACCCCGCTATATATTACTACTAGTACTACTACTACACCGAACAGCGTTTGTGCACGAATTCTCCATGCCGGAAGAATGAGTGTAGAATATGGCAGAGCGAGGACAGCCCTCGTCCTGTATGGCTCCGAGACGGGAAACGCGCAGGAGGTGGCTGAAGAACTAGGCCGCACCGCGGAAAGGCTGCGATTTGTGACGCATGTCGGAGAATGTAACAGCGTCAAGGCAGTAAGTATGCCTCCCGGTAGTCGATTAGAGAATCAATATATTGACAATGTGTAAGGACTCATTAGCCTCATACTCGCTTGTTATCTTTGTAGTATCAACTACTGGCCAAGGCGATTTCCCGCTCAATGGACGTGCGTTTTGGAGAACGCTCCTGTTGAAAAGACTTCCAGCAACTTTTCTCAATGGCGTTCAATATACGCAATTCGGACTGGGCGATAGCTCTTATCCAAAGTCTGTTATCTTCCCCAGACTCCTATACTAGTCAATCATATTAAGGATAATAACAGGTTCAACTGGGCTTCACGTAAACTTCGTAGACGTCTTGCTCAGCTCGGTGCCTCTGAGATTTATCCATGCGGAGAAGCCGACGAACAACATCCAGAAGGGTGAGTGTATCCTCTCTCTGAATTCGTCTCATTAATAGTCACGTATTTTTAACCAACTTGAACAGGCTCGAAGGAACCTTTTTGCCTTGGGCTACTGATCTGCGTAGGCACCTGTTGGAACGTTATCCCCTTCCAGAAGGCCTGCAACCTATACCAGACAACATCCAGCTTCCCCCAAAATGGATTCTGGAAGAGACAGCTACTCTACCCGTCTTGTTCGCACAGCAAGATAGACAAGAGCAGTATCTGCCTCTAGCAGAAGATAAGGAGCCGCATTTATACCGCCTTGACACTGATAGAAGACCTATTCCGGATGCGATAACATCGACTTTAACGCAGAATAAACGGGTGACCCCTAAAGGGCATTGGCAGGATGTACGGCACATTTGCTTGGTCACCTCGGAGACCGTACCATATTCACCCGGCGATATGATATCAATTACGCCCAAAAACTTTTCCGTAGATGTCGATGAAATGTTGACCTTGATGAATTGGACCGACGTTGCCGACAAACCAGTCTCGTTTGTTCCCGGCGTTCTATTACGAGACAAGAACAGGGACGAACTTCCTTTGCCTCCTATTCCATATCTTGTCACATCCGAATCGTCACCTACAACTCTTCGCACCCTTCTCACTGAATATCTTGATATCCGTGCTATCCCACGACGCTCGTTCTTCGCCAACATTGCCCACTATACATCAGATGATCAGCACAAAGAGCGACTACTCGAATTTACAAACCCGGAATTAATCGACGAACTTTGGGACTACACCACGCGTCCACGTCGAAGTATTCTGGAGGTACTTCATGATTTTGATACTGTAAAGATTCCCTGGCAGCATGCCGCATCTGTTCTTCCGGTGGTTCGTGGCCGGCAGTTCAGCATCGCTAGTGGTGGGGAGCTCAAACGCATCCCAAACGAGACCCATGGGACGAAGTTCGAACTACTGATTGCTATTGTCAAGTACAGAACTATTCTCAAGAAAATCCGAGAGGGCGTCTGTACTCGTTATCTTTCTGTCTTACGACCTGGGAGTACTTTGAGAGTGCAGCTGCAGCGTGGAGGTCTCAATCCGACATTGAAGCAACTCGTGGGACCCTCGGTTATGGTTGGACCGGGTACCGGCCTAGCACCGCTACGAGCGATGATTTGGGAAAAAGCAGCACTGATAAAAGCTGCTCGCGAGGCACAATTAGAGAATCCCCTGCCCTCCATCGGTCTTACTATGTTACTATTCGGCGGCCGAAATAGTGCCGCTGATTTTTTCTTTGAAAATGAATGGGAACACTTCGAAAAAGAAGGACTTCTACAACTTCGAGTGTTGACAGCCTTTTCACGCGACCAGCAACAAAAGGTGTATGTACAAGACCGGATACGAGAACAAGCTGATGTGATTTTTAAATTGCTACATGAAGAGTCCGGGTCTATTTTCATTTGTGGATCGTCGGGGCGAATGCCCCAGGCAGTCCGTGAAGCACTAATCGAATGCTTCCAGAATCCAAACGCATCTGCAACAGGTACGGATGCGTATACTCGTGAACAGGCCGAGCATTTTCTTTTGGAAATGGAGAAATCCGGAAGTTACAAACAGGAGACCTGGTGAGCAAGGAAGACCAAGCTCCTGAATATCTGTTGCATTTGGTGGAGAGAAGCACTCTAGACGTTATTACTATGCCAATACTATCGGTTTTCTGAAAGAAGGCATCTTCATCTCGCACTTGCACGTTTTTAAAGTTCAAACTGCTAAACTGTTTGATATACGCCCGGCAACTTCTTTAACATACAAATGCGATTTTTCGAGGTGAAGCAATGTCAAGAACGGCTTAACAGAGACCACGCCAGGAGAAAGCACTATATCTCTTGCATGGGATATTCATCATGCATCAGTATGAGCCCCTTGCCTGATGTAACGTATCAGAAGCGAGCAAAGAAACAGCTAGTTAAAAGGAGAGCAACCGCAAGCCACCCACAGTTTAACCTCTGCATGTCATGATCGTGGACCAAGATCTGTGCTCGATCATTGCCGACAATGTTTGTTGGTAACCTACGTCAGTTTTCATGCAAAGAAAGGAAAAAGGACCTAGGGACTTCGGCAGGGTGAATTCCACTTCGGGTCGATTCGAGTGGCAATTTTCCCTCTTAGTTACTTTTGCAGGGTTCTTTTTCATCTTGTTTGCTTCCCTGCGAAGCATTCCGACTTCTAGACACGTCTAACATACTCCGATGCTATTCGAGATCACATCGGTGCAAGTGCAATAATTTCAACCAATAAGAAGAGCTCAAATCGAATAATTGAAATACAGCTCGTACGTAGTCCAAATCGAAATCAATAATGGATCTTTATCTGAATCCAAGACTGACCGGACGATATTCCTCGCCCCTTTGCTTTTTCTCGTCTTTAATACGAAAATAAGCCTTTTGCTATTGCTGTCAAAACCAATCATTTTCGACTTTCATCCGTCATGGCGAGTACTTCTATATCTCCAGATTCGCTTCTATTCCTCAACACTCAATATTAGAAATTTTATGACTTTGCATATCCGGTCCCGAGGTCGTTAGCACTCTTCTCATCGTACTATCTGACATCTGTTATGTGATTTCGATATTGACTATGGGGCTTCCTTTGACCGGGGTATGAATACTCGAGAAACAAGGTGACAAAGGTCAATGCTTCGCCGTACGACGTCACGTTGAATCCCCATTGCAAAGTCTATCGAACTCCTGCAGTATTCAAAACTCAACTACTGTTATTGAATTCCTGCGGCACCTCTCTATGTGCACACCGGCGACTGACAGAAACATGACTAGACTTATGAAAGGTAGCTAAAACTTAGCTCCTCGCTTGCCTACAAGATGCTGTGGACATTTTATAGTTAAGCCTCCTACCTAAGCTGGTCCATACTAATTTCGGTGATGATGGCAACTATTAAGCGTACGTCAAAGCTCTTTCGTTTCTTCTTCTGTGCTGCCAGCTATTTTCATCTTTCCTTCTCTCTTTACCCCTTGAATTAACCTACAATAGATAAATGTAAACATGTTGTACGACATCATTTACCCCTTCTTGCAACTTGACATACCCTGCATACGCAGGAACTATAGATGCTGTCGAGAAAACACCTGAAATGGACGTGCGTCCACTATTAAGTTCACTGCACACTAATCAGTCGAGATTTCAAGGCTATACCGGCATCTCTACTGGGTATAGGCATTTTCACATAATTTTGTTCTAATGCAATGCTCTCCGAAATCATCATGGCCTACATGTAAACATGCCAGAAACTCCCTACAGAATTCGGTAATTAATCAGGTTGGAATTCCCCTGATCCGAATGAAGGCACTTCGTGTTGCGTCGCCTTTAGGTGGATCTATAGATGATCGCCTTCGGGATATTGCAAGTTTTCTTCAAACCCGCGCATACATCTGGCCGAAATCGTTTGCTCACTGGCTGAATGATACGTAAAATTGTTGCGTGCATTTCTAACGACCTGAAGGGGTTCAATTCTCGAGTTTCCTGAGTTTCCCGAGTCAGACTCTCAAGTCATAATACCCAACCATATTATGGTCATAGCCAATAGTCTTATGAGGCTCGATATCTCTCATGTCGAGAAAAGAAACTCGGTCGTGACTGGGCTGTAGTGTCTCCTTTTGTACAGCGTGAAAGCCATACAACTGTCTATCTTCTTCACTACTACTTTTCTTGAACTTGCATGGTTGTCTTCATACAAAACTTTATTACCTTCGGTCACAAGGAGACGCGCAAAAAGGCACTGCGATATGAAACGGTCCTTCTCATTGCGCAAATGGCTTCCGGTTTCTTTTTTGAATATAAGACTCGCTACAGCTCTGGCCTACGCGCCAGATCAAGTAGGCTTCAACCTTAACGAAAACGAGACTGCTACCGACCCTCTTGAATACTGGGGTCAATGGAAAGATCATGAATATCACCCGTCTCCAAGTAATTGGCGGATGCCTTTCTACACAGTTTTCCTTGACAGATTTGCAAATGGCGATCCCTCAAATGATGATGCCAACGGAACTCAATGGGAGCATGACATGCTGTCCAACCAACTACGAAATGGCGGCGATGTTCTTGGTTTGCTGGACAGCTTTGACTACTTGCAAGGCATGGGCATAAAGGTGATCTGCAGATCTCGTATTGATCCCTTTGCGGAGATTGACCTAGATTCCAGGGACTATACTTGGCCGGTATGCCGCATATAAATCAGCCTTGGGCTGCCGATGGATACTCGCCGTTGGATTTGACACTACTCGATCGTCATTTCGGTTCTATTGATGATTGGCGCTCTATGATTTCGGAGGCGCATAGACGGGGGATGTACGTCGTTTTAGAGAATACTATGGCGACGTAAGTTTTAAGTATCTCGTTCTTGATAAAAATAAACACTCACCGTGAGTAGGATGGGCGACTTGATAGGTTTTGAAGGTTATTTGAATACCTCTACACCCTTCAATCCGTATGAATATAATCACGTTTGGAAAACATCGCGCCGTTATCATGACTTCCAACCTGGGGATGAGTGGCTGGATGAGTGCAAATGGGAATATCCCAGGTTCTGGGACGACTTTGGTCAAGGTCTAACAGAAACTACCTTAGTTCAGGGTTGTCGCGACAGTGAATTCGACCAGGTATTGTTGATAGACTTATTACGAACTCTAAGAACATCGCAACTGACCGCAGTAGTATGGCGAAGTTTCTTCCTTTGGTACTTATCCCGAGTGGGAGCGCCAAATTACAAAATTTGCCTTCGTTCAAGACCGTCTTCGTGAATGGAGGCCGGATGTGAGACAAAAACTGGAGCACTTCTCCTGTATAACCATAGCGATGCTAGATATTGATGGGTTTCGTATTGACAAAGCTTTGCAAGTTACTCTTGACGCGCAAGGAGATTGGTCAGACTCCATACGTCAATGTGCCCGCCGTTTCAACAAGGAGAACTTCTTCATACCAGGGGAGATAGTGTCTGGAAACGCATTTGGCGCTCTCTACATTGGCCGGGGACAACAGACCAACCAGACCAACGATAATATCACGGAGGTGATCACCGCTGCAAACGTCTCCAGCCCTGATCTTCATATACGGCCAGCAAACAAAGTAGCGTTAGACTCCGCTATCTTTCATTATACAGTATACAGAGCACTTGCCAGATTCTTAGGGTGGCTATTCCTATCATAATTATAAGTTATTCCTAGCTGACCCCTTCTTGTACAGAATGGACGGCATTTTTGAAGCTGAAGGTGATCCGCCTGTCAATTTCGTGGAACTATGGAATGGTCTAATCCAAACAAATGACATGGTCAATACAAATACAGGCCATTTTGACCCCCGGCATCTCTATGGGACCTCCAATCAGGACGTCTTCCGTTGGCCGGCAATCACCCATGGAATTGAAAGACAGGCACTTGCGCTGTATATTGTATCGCTGTTATTTCCAGGGATGCCTGCGCTCGTCTGGGGCGAGGAACAAGCATTTTATATCCTTGATAACACAAATGCGAACTATGGTAAGATGCGACATTCTTATAGTATGCATATATTATTAATGAAAATATAGTATTCGGTCGTTCTCCTATGACCTCGTCATTGGCATGGCAACTACATGGCTGCTATAAAGTCGGCTCAAGCATATATCATGATTTCCCAGCTGACCACGCTTTGCGTGGTTGTATGGATGATAGCGTAAGCCTTGACCATCGTGATCCTACTCATCCAATTCGTGGACTCGTGAAAACGATGTTTGAGATGCGTCAGAATTATCCCGTTCTTAACGATGGGTTTTATTTGGAGCAACTCTCAAACATGACGCACAACATATACCTGCCTGGCAGCAATGGCACTCGCACTGAGACTGGCCTGTGGAGCATACTGCGCTCACGTTTTGTGGCTACTCAGGACTTCACAGGAGCGGCAATGGGCAACCAGAGCATATGGCTGGTATATCATAACGACAATAAGACGGTGGACTACCAATTCAACTGCTCTGAGGAGAATGAAGCATTAGTTTCTCCGTTCGATGAGGGTACAACGGTGAAGAACCTCTTTCATCCTTTTGAAGAACATACTCTTCATTCGAGTATTCACAGATTGAGGTAAGATTATACCATTGATGTTAACGGACGAGCCAGGCTCATGCTAAATATTTCTTAGACTAGAAGGTTCGACGAATTTTAATGGCTGTCTAAATAACATGACACTTCCTGCTTATGGATTCAAGGCATTCGTTCCCAAAGATGCATTTACGGCCCCCTCGCCCTTCGTTACAAATTTTGAACCGGGTCATGACGCCCGGATCCTATCTACAACCACAACAGGGGAACGAATCCCAATCGGTTTTCAATTTTCGGAAGAAATGGACTGTGATAGTATAACCAGTGGGCTTTCGGTGAACTCAACGGCATTAAATGGGGAACTTGCTCGGTTTGACAAGGATTCCATTTCCTGCCTTCCAGTTTCGACGGACCAACACCCTTCTTATACGGGAACTTTCGTGGGTGTTTTCAATTACTCTATTGACCTTGAAAATGTATTCCATGGCGTCCACGAGATAGTCTTGAACAATGCCACAAATAGGGCCAGGAACGCTACTACCAAGGTAAGAATAAGTCTAGCATTCTCTGATTCAGAATAACTGCTTACCGGTGAGAAGTCGGTCGATCACTTCATCATACGCATAGGATCAATGGAAAACCCTATGGTATGGCCAAATCAAGCAAATTATAGCAGAAGTCTCTTGTGGGCCGACGGCTCGAATAACGGAACACTCTGGGTGTCACACAAGGCTCCTGGGGCTGATAAATGGCGTTATTCTTTGGATTTCGGAGGGACATATAGCCCCTGGATACCTTATACAAGCGCAAACGTCTCTGTCCCTCCGAAAGTTTGGACGGGGACCAAGCTACAGGCTTGGGATGGTGAACATATAATTGTGCAGTACTGGAACAGAGTAACTGGCAGTAGCAATCACTACCAACATGGAGATTTAGATTGGAAATTTAACCCACCGCGTCGCTTTCCTCACTTTTGGGTGCAGGGTGACTTTAACCAGGATGGGTACGATTCGGGATACAGAAGCGAGATGCATCTAAGCAACCTCACAGGTCGATGGGAGTACAATCTCATGACTGAATGGCCTACTCAAATATCTCTGAATGCCTGGGGGATGAATGAAGATGGACAACCTGATATCACTCAGGTTTTTGGTGACATTGATGGCGATATGGTTTTGGATCGTATCCCACCAATCTCGCTTGTCAAGAACGTTATTAATGTTACCGAGCCTCCCCCATGGCCATTCCTATCGTGGAAACTATCCCTTGATGATGGCAACCTCAGAATATCCATCGACCCCCACGGATCTCAAAGGGTGCAAATAGCAGTTTATGTTCTTCTTGCACTATGTCCGATTATAACTGCGGCTTTAGCAGTGTGGATATACCTCAGGGCATTCTATCAAGTGAAATGCATCGTTGCCGGCGACGCCCAGCGCAAATGGAGAACGCACGCTTGCCAACTAACGGACGACAGTGCAACTGATTATTCTTTGCCCTCTGCTGATAATGGAAAGATGTTCGTGGACATCCTGCGGAGGAATTTGTTTCGACTGCCTTTGACGAAAGCTTCTACTCACAGCAGAGCATTGGACGCGGATGTCGGTGACTCTCGGAGAACTATTCTCATTGCTACCATGGAGTACGATATCGAGGACTGGGGCATCAAAATCAAGATAGGAGGCCTGGGAGTTATGGCTCAGTTGATGGGCGCAAATCTGGGTCAACAAAACCTTATATGGGTAGTTCCATGCGTTGGAGGTATTGATTACCCTCTTGACGAGGTGGCAGAGCCCATGAAGATCAAGGTATTGGATCAAACGTTCTTGGTTCATGTGCAATACCACTATTTCAGAAACATTACATACGTCCTTCTAGACGCACCGATTTTTAGGGCTCAATCCAAGTCTGAACCATACCCAGCTCGCATGGACGATCTTGATTCCGCGATCTATTATTCTGCGTGGAACTCTTGTATTGCAGAGGCGTTACAGAGATTTCCAGTTGACATTTACCATATAAACGACTACCATGGTGCAGTTGCACAACTCCACCTACTCCCTAAGACCATACCGTGCTGCTTGTCTCTCCACAATGCAGAATTCCAAGGACTTTGGCCCATGAGAAGTTTTCGCGAGTGCGAAGAGATTTCCCAGATCTTTAATCTGGACCCATTTATTGTTAAACAGTATGTGCAATTTGGGGATGTGTTCAATCTACTGCACGCAGCAGCTACTTACTTACAGATTCACCAAAATGGCTTCGGTGCGGTAGGGGTGTCGAGGAAATATGGGAAAAGATCTTGGGCAAGATATCCGATATTCTGGGGCCTCAAAGAGATCGGTTCATTGCCTAATCCCGATCCATCCGACACTGAGGACTTGAATCAAGATATACAACTCACCGAAGTGCATGTTGACCCGGTGTTCGAAGCGGCTCGATCAGGTATGAAAAAACAGGCCCAAATTTGGGCTGGGCTAGAGGAGGATTCAGATGCAGACCTTTTCGTGTTTGTTGGGAGATGGTCAATGCAGAAAGGAATTGACCTCATAGCCGATGTATTCCCTTCTATCCTGGAGGAGTATCCCAAAACACAGCTCATCTGCGTCGGCCCTGTTATCGACTTATATGGTCGATTTGCAGCCATCAAGTTGAGTAGGGTGATGGAGCTGTATCCAGGGAGGGTGTTTTCAAAACCTCAGTTCACTGCTTTGCCGCCTTGCATCTTCAGCGGTGCTGACTTTGCGCTGATACCGTCGCGGGATGAGCCATTTGGGCTTGTAGCAGTAGAGTTTGGAAGAAAAGGCACTCTTGGAGTTGGATCTAGGTAAGTTAAGCACATTTTCTTGGAAGTCTGAAATATAACACCGCGCAATGTTAGCTAAATCGATGCTTTACCAACAGAGTTGGCGGTTTAGGGCAAATGCCCGGGTGGTGGTATACCATGTAAGTTTCGACTTCGGCTTGATTCCTCCTAAATAAGACGCAAAACTAAAGAAAAGCAGTGAATCTATGACATCGAAGCATCTCAACGGCCAATTCAAACAAGCCATCTATGAGGCATTACATTCTAATCCCTCAGACCGAGCTATCATGCGTGCTTGGTCCAGAAGACAGCGTTTTCCCGTGGCACACTGGGTTGAAAACGTAGAAGCTTTGCACGTATCAGCAATTGCAAAACACAACAAGCATTCAAAGCCGGGAGACCATTGTAAGCCAATTTTATCACGGCGCTTGAGTTTCTCAACCATTAGCAGAGCCAGCACACAGACAATTGTACAGTCAGGTGAAATTTCGACTCACAAGCGTCCAGCTCACCATAGACCTGAGCTTCACAGGCGAGGACGATCCCAATCCATGAGTTTATTCAGTGTTGAACGTGAATATTCGTCCGCTGAGGAGGGCAGTTACTATTCCGGCGATGGATACGCAAACCCGGAGAATCAGAGACCCCGTCATGTGCCTCGTTCCGTTTCGTCAGGAACATACACTTGTCGTGAAATATCTCGGACGCCGCCGCTTATTACCAGACGGAGTGGGAATGAGTCTATTAGAAATAGCACGTCATTCAGCTTGGAGGGCAACTCCCAAAACAACACATCTGGCTTCAACGATCAATCGCGTGCAGTGCCTGAAGACGTCATGAGTCACCTTTCATTACGCGAGCAGAATCGAAATTCATCAAATTTGAGTCTTTTGAGCGTTGACAATATCATTCGCGAGGATCAAACATTCAATTTACAAAAGGTGAAGCCGTTCTTTACAGATTCCTCTGGGAAATATTCCCAGAAATTTGAGAAGCGACTTCACCATTTGAATGGGAAGAACTCTGACGACCAGCTCTGTATCGAAAGATACCTATCAAAAAGCGAAAAGGAGTGGTTTAAAAGGTACCATGATTTAAAACTCGGGCGGAGTCCTGCATCAGCTTCTGCTTCCTCGTCAGTTCTTGATAATACGGCATCATTGAATGAGGACCCTACTGACGGCGGAACCACTCCTACCGTCCCCGGAAGTCCTGTCGTAGAAACTGCCTCCGCAGAGGTAGAAGAAGAGCTGAAACTTCCCCAGGGTTACGTTCCACCTTCCGGTTTGAAGAGGGTTATGCTGTATCGCATTGGAGATTGGCCACTGTACTCGATATTCCTCGCATTTGTGAGTTATGAAAAAGGCTTCCTTCCTCCTATCAGGTCGTGGCCACATACATTATCGGGAACGTTTCTGCTAATCGCCCGTTTTTTAAGGGTCAAATAATGGCAGCCAATTCCTATCAAATAACCCTTCTAAATGGTGAAGTGGGCGAGTCTGGTGAAAAATTATACTTTATTGCAACCATCTATCTTGTTTTCTCGATCGTATGGTGGATTGTCTTCCGCTCATTGAGGTCAACTTTCGTTTTATCTGCTCCATTTTTAGTGAGAAACCTCCTCCTCCTCGATGATCGTGATATGGCATGGTAAGGGACATTGATATACTGACACGTCTATTCGCAGCTCTACGGGTTAGCTTTTACTTTTATCGGTATTTCGCCTTTTGCATCTGAGTCAATTCGGCGGTTGTGGTTACAGAATGTTGCTACTGGGCTCTACGCCGCTGCGTCTTCTAGTGGATCGATATTTTTTGCGCTCAATTTCGGAGACGAAGGTGAATCAACCATGTCCTCAAATGTAAGAATAGGGAAAAAGAAAAAAAAACTAACATATAAGATGTCTTCTAGGCAACGCTTCCGTAGGGTCTTGGGTATACCGAGCATGTGTCATCCAAGGAACCCAGCAGATCTATATTTCGTTTCTATGGTACTGGGGTAGTACGCTGGCTGCTGCTTCTCAAGCAGGGCATGCTGCGAGGACCAGTCTCGCAGACTCTCAGCCTAGACTGCTTGTTGGTATTAGCCTAGGAATTGCAGTCATTCTATGGATAGTAGGGATAGTCCTTTTCACAGGACTGCCTGAGTACTACGGCCAGTCGCCCGGTAAAATGCCTGCGTTCTACAAGTCTCTTCCACGCCGAAAAATAGTTCTCGTACGTTCCGTGTCTTTTTCCTACCGTATTCATCTTTATATAGTGACTAACAATCTGACTCCCGGCATAGTGGTTCTTCTACGCCGTGTTCGTCCAGAACTACTGGTTATCAGCACCATACGGACGAAATTGGCTTTATCTATGGTCCAGCAGACACGCACCCGCATGGCAGATTACAGTCCTAATCTTAATTTTCTTCGTTGTCATCTGGGCGCTTGCGCTCTGGCTCTTGGGCGTCTTATCGAGACGACATGCTTGGTTTGTGCCGATTTTCGCGATTGGGCTCGGCTCACCAAGATGGGGGCAGATGCTTTGGTCGACTTCGAATATTGGGTCGTATGTGCCTTGGGCTGGTGGTGGTGCTGTGGCTAGTACGCTTCTGGGACGGGGTCTGTGGCTATGGCTTGGTGTGTTGGATGCGATACAAGGAGTTGGTAAGTTTCTATATCTAACTAACTATCTGTGGTATGTATAGTTATTTTGGAATAGCTAAGCTGATTCATTGGCTGATAGGGTTTGGCATGATCCTTCTGAATACCCTCACCCGCTTCCACATCGCGTTTACTTTGCTCGCTGCGCAGGTTATCGGATCTATCAGCACGATCCTTGCTCGAGCCACGGCACCCGACAAGATTGGACCGGGAGACGTATTCCCAGACTTTTCGGCGGGTATTCACGATGCGCTCTCAAAGGCAGATTTTTGGGTCTGTTTGTTGTTTCTTTTGTCGGTGAATGTGCTGTGTTTCTTCTTTTTCCGTAAAGAGCAGTTGCAGAAGCCTTGAATCAGGCAGATTCCGTTATGAAGACAGTGCTCTTCTTTTTCCCCTCGCTTTTAGTCTCTTTTTTTTTTTTGGTATGTAGGTATTTGTTCGGACTTTCTTTCTCTCTTTGAACTCGAGCAATCACACTCATGTTTCTTCTACCTAATGTGTACAATAATCGCCTAATATGCTCAATCATTTTTCTTATTTAATACGGAAGGCAAAGAGTAGATAGACTAGAAGATAATCAAGTCTCTTTCAATTCAATAATACATCTGATCTGGTCTGCAAAATCCTGCGTGCATGAATCTCAAATAAGGAGGATTAAAAAGACAAACTACTAGTAGTATGCAAACCAGTTTCTCCAAGGGAAAAGAAAATAGGTCAAACCAACTCTTTGTAAAAAAAAAGCTGAGCTGTCTGTCCATATGACTTGTGCGAGGTTCCATCCGGGCTTGACACAAGCAGAGACAAAAAAGACCGAAAAAAAGAACTTGAAAAACCGAGGCATGCATCGCTAAAAGAAAAAGAAAAAGAAAACAGGGGCCAATGATATCAAAACAGTTCTTAGGACCCCCTCCCGTACGAGATACTCCATCACCATACATCCCGAAAGCGTGTAGATGACAAACGCCGTGTCCTATGATCACAAACGGAAAGATCAAAATAATTTTAGAAGAGTATTATAGCACAGATAACACAGCTGCGGACAGATAACGACAGAGCCGGTGTTCGCAAGAGCAGTTTTGGTTCGTCAATGAAGAATTCATTCCATCACGTTAGAAAAGCTGTGGGTTATCCTTTCACTCGTTATCACTGGCAGCATCGCCAATCGTGTTGTCCCGATTGCTGTTGAATGTAAGTTTTATTTTGGGCTGGCCCGATGGCGTATCGGCACTATCAAGAGCATCTGCTCCGGAGACGCCGCCTGCAGTCTCGTAGCCTCCTCCTTCAAAGTCGGCGAACTGTGGATAATCCGCCGTCTGCTTTCTCAATTCCGCTATACACGTGCTCTGTACAATGTTAGTATTTTGAAATCCTGATGAATTTATAAAAAGTTAAACTCACCTCGATTTGGTTTGCATCTGCGAACAGGACACTCGTATCTTCATTGTACGTCCTAGCATTCTGGCAAAGGAGTCCAATATCGGCCCTGAATTCTTTGGTGCTTTGATATTCCTCTCGGTTGATCTTCTTCTTTATCATATCCATAGCAATAGGATTTTGAATGAACCTGTAATAATCAGGATAGTGCACCCTCGAGGGCGGCTTCATGAATGGCTCTATGATAGACCTCGTCATGGGTTCATCGTCGCTATCTTCCTCGTCAGGTGGAAACTCCTGCTCAAGATCGATCAATGTCTGGTAAACATTGTTCAGAATGCCCTGCAAAGCTGCGCGATCACTACTACTGAGAGTATCGACGACTTTCGCAGGCTTTCCCCTCTTCCGCTTAGTGGCAGGGGTATCTTCAACAATATCATCCGCCTTGCGTTTACCTTGAGGTCCTTTGCGACGTCTTTTGATCTGAGGAGTCTCGGAACTCTCACGAGATGGCTCCGGTGATGAGTCTGCGCCAGTTCCTTTGCGACCTCTCTTTTCTTTATTGGCGCGCATTCGCTCCACCTTAGCCTCTTTGCGGGCGATGGCGTCTTCAATGGTATCGTCATCAGCGTCGAGTGCCATGAGCCACTGATCCTCGGTTAGGCCATCATCATAACGTGTGACTTTGCGTTCACGGGCTCCACGTCCTGCGACCTCCTCGACTTCAGTCTTGCTGACAGGGACATCTTCCGCGAGGTAAATATCCGGTAATTCGTCTTCACCCATCAACCGTGGGTACCGATGACCAGGACCATACTGATCTGTCCTTGCACGTTCTTGATCAATCTTCTGGAAGATGGCTAGCTCGTCTTCAGACCGAGCCATGATCACATTCAAGTCATCGTCGTCCATTATTTCATCTTGGTCGCCGCCAATCTGATCACCCGCCTCGGCGCTTTCTAGAAGAGTCCTCAGAAGGGCCTCTCGTTCCTCATTTGTAGACTTATTATCGAACTTTCCGGCTTGGATGACTTTACCGTCCATGTCAAGCTTAAATTGGGCACGTCCCAGAATTTTCTCTTCAACTGAATTGGACGTAATCAATCGAAGAATTCGAACTTCATTCTTTTGACCAATACGATGAGCACGGTCCTGGGCCTGCAAATCTTGATGGGGATTCCAATCGGAATCGTAGATAATGACAGTATCAGCAGTCTGCAAGTTAAGACCCAGACCACCCGCACGCGTTGAAAGTAAAAAGCAAAAGTAATCTGAATTGGGGTCGTTAAACATCTTCAGCAAATCGGAACGATCGTCAGATTTCGTTGAACCGTCAAGACGGAGGTACTTGAGGCCACGGAAACGGAGGAAGTCTTCCATGATATTCATGATTTGTGTCATCTGGAAGAATAGCAAGACTCGATGGCCAGTGGCCTTGAACTTGGGCAATACACGGTCAAGCAGTTCAAACTTTCCTGCGGTACGCCAAATAAGATCATTCGTTCCTCGGCTTGGATTCATTTGATCTTCGACAGGTTCAAAGACGAAAGGATGATTGCACAGCTTTCGCATTTGCATAAGCATGTTGCTTAGACCACGCATGCCAATCTTTCCTCCCTTGCCGTCGCTGACGACCATCTTGTTGGACGTGAGAAGCTGTTTGTAAAGTTTGGCCTGCAGAGCGGAAGAACGACACTTGATGACACGCTCCTGCTTGTCGGGGAGATCTTTCTCGACGTCTTTCTTCAAACGTCTAAGCAAGAAAGGCCGGAGGACCTTATGAAGACGACGAATAACAAGCAGCTGTTCTTCTTCGGTTAAGTCTATCCGGTCTTGGCTCCCGGTATTGGCAAAAGGCGTGTTGAACCACTCGTCGAAAGATTTGACGGACTTGAAAATGCTTGGCAAAACAAAGTTCAGCAAAGCCCAAAGTTCCGGTAGGTTATTTTGTAGAGGAGTTCCCGTCAGGATAAGGCGGTAACGAGTGTTGTAGTACTGGGCCAACGTGCTGCTCAACTTAGAATCGGCGTTCTTCAAACGATGACCTTCGTCAACAATCATGTGCTGCCATTTGATTTTGCTCAACAGAGGACGATCCTTGATAATGTACTCATATGTGGTGAGGAGAACCTGGAATTGACCGTAGCGAATAGTTTGTTGATGTTGCTTTCGCACAGTAGGTGGGCCTTTATAGACAACTTTTGTAACCGACGGTGCCCATTTGTCAAATTCTAGGTTCCAGTTTGTGAGTGTGGACAGAGGAACAATGACAAGAAAAGGTCCGTTGTTCTTCTTGACTTCGACCAAGTAAGTAAGCAAACTGATGGTCTGAATGGTCTTCCCGAGACCCATCTCATCGGCAAGAATACCGTTGAGATTGTTGTTGTACAGCGAAATCATCCATTGCAAGCCTTTCAACTGGTACTCTTTCAGAGTTCCACCAACCAAGATACTCGGCTGGACTGTAACCTCCTCCTTGATGCGGTGAGCTACAGCGTAGTAGTCAATCTTACGACCACCACCCTCCTCATCTGTGTCATATTGCTCTTCTTCCTCCTCCTCTTCTTCTTCTTCATACTGCGTGTCGCCTCCATATCGTTCTGCATGGCTGCGCTGTTGTTCTTTCACTGATGACGCTAGCTGGTTCAAGAAACCATCGGTCTGTTTCAGCAGATGGGAAATACGAGAGTCTTTTGCCTGGCCCAAGAGCTTAAGATACGTCTCTTCATCGTTGGCCTTAAGGGCTTGTAGACGTTGCTTGGCAGTACGTTCCACGCGTTTCTGCTCTTCGCGCTCCATGTTTTGATGCTGTTGGAGCATTGCGCGACCTAGTTTCTGCATGCGAGTACGCTGTTGAACACCAGCTTGCAGAACCTCTTGGCTGTGCACCAGAATAGCTTGGATCTTTTCACCTTGCTTCTGCCTATCACGATTCTCCCTAGCATCACGTTGCTGTTTTTCAAGCTTCTCTGTAATCCGTGCTTCACGTAACGTCTGTTTCTTCATTCGACGATGGGCAGAGCGATTTCCAGTCATCCCAAGATTATCGAAATGAAACATTTCCTGCTGAATCTGCTGGCGGAATTTACGCTGTTTTGGCAGGAGATGAAGCATCTTGTATTCAATCAAGGCTTTCAGTTTCAAGGAATCATCGGGAGTGGCGATCTCGCTCCGGCTTGCATCCCAAACTCCAAGATTTGCGGGAAGCTTTGCAAGCTCGGCTTTCCGAGCATTAATCTTGTTGTAAATGAGTAGCTCTCTGTCCTCGCGAACTTGTTCCAGATCAACACCTGTAGGGAAGATGCTCGGAATGCGAGGTCTGTTAGACCTGACGGCATGGTCAGAATAGCCAATTGTTGCCGGGAGTAGTTCATAAGGCGATTGAAGATTCTCATAAAAGTTGCTAAGCTGGGCTTCCTTCTCTGCACCGTCAATCGACTTGTCTCCTCGAGCTTCTGCAGCAGCTTCAATGACAGACTCTGCAGCCGCCACGTTGTTAACAGAAGTAGTCACCTGACTCTTTATTTGACCGAAGAGCTGCTTTTGAAGAGGTAACGGAACCAAGGCATTCTTGGCGAGTAATTTGAAAGCCGTAATCTGGTTTCGTAGAGTGGCCAGCTGTTCCTTTGAAAAGCTCCCGGCCGGTGCTGACACTTTCCTTGCAGGGCCAGGTAGAACATTTTGGGCGGAGGAAGGCTGGCCTCCGGTAGCAACGGAGTTTGGAGCTTGCACTCCATTAGGCGCAGATCGACCTAAGCAAGTGGGAAAAAGAAAAGAGTCAGACACCAAATTACACCGCGACAACAATATAGATTGCTTACCATTCGCAGCATTAGCAACACCATCGGCATTGTTCCCGTTAGATTGTTGTGCCATTTGTTGCTGCTGCCGTTGCAGCTGCTGTTGTTGAAGGCGTTGCTTAGCTAACGCCTGCTGTTTTTGTACTGCGGAAAGAATGTTGTGCGCCTTGATATATTCGGGGTCGTCATGACGGACGCCAGAGTTTTGCATTTCGCGGTATTTCTGATAAGGAGTCAGCGAGGATGATTGAAAATGTAGACGATCAAAGCAGTATTTACCTGGTAGACCTCTTGCAGCCGTGCGGGCGTTAGGTCAGAGGGTAAGCCCATGTTAGCATTCGCATTAGCATTGGCATTCCCCATATTATTGGGGACTTGTTGAATGGAGGCCATGGCTTTGTTGAGTTTCTTGGAAAGAAAGGTATTTTGTTTTTATTTTTGTTTTATTTTTCAGAAAAAAAAAATGTCGATGGCAAAGCAGACCGAGGAAGGGTCGAGTGCGAATTTTCTGCAGAGGGAAATAAAAACGCGTCGAACAATGGTTAGGGAGGGCGAGGAGCGCAAGTTGCAATCGCGAAGGGGTATGCGCGGTTGCGAAGAGATGTGAAATGATGAAATGCGCCCGCTAGCGATGGCGGGAGGTGCCCTCCTCTTTCTTAGGAGGAGAGCGCGAAGGAGGAACCACCAGCCAGCGAGGCCGGCGAGATTGACGATGGCAGTCGCCCGAATGCAATGAAAAACGCGTTGGGAGGGCGTCTAGAGCCTCAAGCGGATAGAAAAGGCGATGGATGGGATACGACGCGACGGGGGTCCGAGGTTGGTGGTTTTCGGCTTGAGCTTCTTCACACGCAGCACGAAGGGAAACCGGAGAGGGCGAAGATTTGCCAGCAAAGAGAGCGCCCGCCACGTGACTGCGCCCTGCTACTTCTGGCACTAGTCCGGATGGGGAAGGAGCGATAGTCATGTGATGTCTGTAATACGATTGGCCAGTCGGCTTGTCCCGCTGCGAACTGAAGCTAGTGCCCTGATTGGCCGGCGGCATCTACTACATCTGTCTAGTAGTCTACTGTCTACACTTATGGATATTGACTCAGGATATGTATGCAGTCTGGTCCCAGAAAAAAAAAACAAAGGCAGTCAATGGAAAGTATGAAAGCATCAAAGCATCAAAGCGGGTCCGACATCGTGCCAGCCGTGGACCCATGCTAAGTAAGTACTAGACGGAAAGAAGAATAAAATAGGTCGGTACAAATACAAGATGAGAACATAACATAATGCATGCAAAACTCGATGTGTTTCTCCAAGATCCATCATCCCTCGTGTACTTCATTCTAGGCTCCGATCAAATTGCGCTTGGCTGGTGGCGGAGGAGGCGGAGGTTTTGGTTTGGTCGCTCTCGATGGCGGAGGCGGGGGAGGTCCCTTCTTTGCGCCAGGAGTAGTCGCGTTCAACGTTGACGAGCTGGGACTGCGCGAAAAATAGCCGCCCGGCGATGTGCCAGATGCCTCCGATCTGTCATCGTACGGGCTGACATTTCCATGCGCAGTGCTGTCGTAATAGTCTTCATAGATCTTGCTGACTGGCCTCAAAGACGTTCTGGTGCTGCGGATTGCAAGGTCGCTCTGAGCCCGTTGCGGCGCGGACAGATCGTCATTTCGTAACTGAGCAGGGCCCTCGAAAGTCGAGGTGCGGTGGACCGTTGGACGCAGATAGGTTGAATCGGATCTTCCTTGCGATACGTCATCCTGCGGCCTATGCGATGAGGCGGATCGCGCTGATCTAATCGTCGGTCGAGGCGGGGACGGCTGGTGTTCTTCTTGGACAGGCTCGTATCTCTCCTGATACGAATGGGCTGTGTTTGAGCGCGCACGACCGACACGACGGCTGTTGCCAGAGGGCGCCGGATGATTACTACAACTCAAGCTGATCAGCATTTTCTTCTTTTTTTCCCCCTCCTTGAAATATGAGCAGCACTTACGCCATTGGCAAGTCGTTTCTCAGTTGAAGCAATACTTCGCGGCATCGCTCATGGTAGCTGAGCTCGGCTTCAATGAAAGCTGTCAAATCGGTCAAGTTTTCACCTTCTGCATCTTGGATATCCATCATTCGGCGGTAGACATCATCATTGGTCTCTTCGTATTTCACTTTCTGGGTACGGAGCTCCTCCTCGACTCGGAAGTCCTCCTTCTTCGCCTTTTGCATCTTGGCCAGTGAAGCATCATAAGCCAGGCGGCGGCTCTCTAGTTTTTTGCGGGCATTCTTGATTAAAGTTAGTAGTAGTTCATTTGCAACACGGTTTGCTCGGTAATATAGAGTATCATACCTGGTATTCTTTCATGGAAGCCAGACTCCGTTCGAGAGCCTCGAGCCAGCTCGAACTAGCTTGTACGGAGTAGCTGTCCTATGAGGCGGGGAAAAAGTGTTAGCCCGTATTTTCCAGAGAGTAACGCACTTATGCTTTTCCGCAGGATCAACAAACCTGAAGACGAGCAAGTCTTTCGTGGGCCCTTCCAGTCACTGCGAGAGAAGCATTTAGTCAGTTAACCACAACCAACTCCAAGGGCAAAAAAAATGCAACATACAAGACAGAGACCGGCCAAAGTCGGATTGCGAGTCAAAGTCATCGCCGTGTTGAATCATGATACTTCCTAAATGGGCAATGGGGAGGGTCTTTTCCCTATCGTCTCCTTCCGTGCGCTTGGAGATTGCCTTGACATAGGCAGTCATTGAGCGATGCATTTTGTCCATGCCTAGTTGATTGAAAACAAATTAGTATATACGGAGTACGTCGTGGCGGTTTGGCTGGCTAACCCTCGTATCGCAGATTCATTTCGGTCTCCAGGGCTTTGAAGTCTTCGGAGACGTTGGTCTTGGCCTCCCCGCCCATCCTCTCGCCAGCCCATTGCTTGAAGCGGTCTAGCTTTTTGTTCACGTTCATGGTTTCCTAATAATGGATTCGATTCGATTCAAGGGTTGGCCCGCGAGTGGATGAAATGAGAGTCGACTGCAGTTGCGCGGCGGGGTAAGATAGTGGTATAACTAGGACTCGTTCCAACGCAAACGAGGGACAAAGCGAAGCAATTGTTATTATTCGGAGAGCGTCTGCGAGAAGCTGTCAATAGATAGTTGAACTTGAACAGAATAGATAAAGAAAGTCCGAGCGAGTGATGGATAAAGAACAAGAACAAGAACAAGAACAAGGAAAGGGGCAGCAGAGAGAGGGAGAAATTATGCCTGCATTATTTGTTCTGGATGCACTGGATGGGGGGCCTTGGCGCTGAGGCAGTGTAACTCACTTACTGTAACTTGTTAAGCAGTCTGTAACAAAGTTGGCCACAGTCCATCCGATAAGGCTACATATAAATAAGCACTCTGAAACACTCAGGATCTTCGTTGACGAGTGGCAATTTGATTACGCGTTCCCAGTCCATCTGGCATCTGGCATGTTGTCGACTCCTCGCGGCCAACGGATTGCTGCTCCCAGTGGACGACTGAGACAGAACTGCACACTACAACCAGTTAAGTACGTAGTACTAGCAATACCTACATGTAGATGTGCAAACAGTTCCTGAAATAGAATCATTCCTGATTTAATGTTGTAGTAGTACTATCTGCTTTGCTAAAAAAAGGACTTGACACATAAAACGGCCGTTCGACAGCAGTAGGGCTCACAAGCGACTGCATCCGCGCGCGAAACGCCTCATTCTCAACCAATCTCCCAATAGGCTTCACGCGCTCTCGATCAGCAAACCTTGCGTCAGGCTCCTCCTCCTCCTCCTCCTTACACGTCGACGCGGACGAACCGTCGATCCACTTCCTGCCCCCGTGAAGACACTCTTCTTTGATTTCCGCCGAACTCCTATTGATCATGCGCTTCCAGAATGCCCCTTCCCGGAAGAAACAAGATCCGCGCGCTCAAGCACGCCCACAGCACCAGCAACCCAGTCCTGGCAATTCCCGACCCCGAACTCGGGGATGTTGCATTCGTCGTTGCCAAACGCAGAGAGCAGGCTAGCAGCTTGTTGCCTCTGCGCAGACGAGAGAGAAGCAAGCTCGCAGCGGCCTTTGAGCACGGGGTCTTCGAGCGGCTGCGTCCGCGGATCGTAGACGAAGACGTCGTCTGTGGGGTTGCGTATATGGTGCAGTTCGCAGGTCGACGAACCGTGCTCGTAAATGGCAAATCCCATATGCGAGGGGCCGTCGCCGAGTGTGGCATCGCCGCGGCCCCAGATGTTTATTGATAGGCCGTATTTCATGGTCGTCTACAGGTAACTAGTAGTACTACGCATCTCAAAACAAGCGAACATCAAGTAGGTAAATAAGCTGCCTTGGTTATATTTACATACCGGAATTATGATAATCCTTGACCCGCGCAGTATAACTTCAACAATTCCAGACTTACCTAGGTACAGAACAGCTGGACAACAATTTCAAACAATACCGCAAACTTATGCCTAGGTATAATGGATCTGCTTTGTATGTATACAAAAAAGCGGTCTGCTTCTCCTCTGCAGCAAGCGCCATATGAGAAGGCCTTGAAGAAGAGTATGCTGTAGATGACCGAGACAACCTTGGAAAGCGGAGAGGAAATATGAGGTACGAGACGATATATTGATATTGGTACGAAATTAGGCGTCTCTCTATGCAAGAACAACGGGCAAAGCTAACCAATTCAATTCAAGCTCTCGCTTTATCAGGTGGTAATTCAGGACAGGAATGCTATATATATGGGATTTTAGAACAACCAGAACAGGTATAATACAGAATATAACATGTAGTGATTTTGCGTGCGAGGGATTCTCGGATATTTTGGCGTAAACTTGTGGATATGCACGAATTAACAGACAAGTGACATAAAACAAACTAAATTGGTATCTACGTATTATTCTTCAATAACAAATAGCTATAATTTCCACTCTTCGGCGTCATCTGCATCGGTTATGAACGGCTTGTCTATCTGCCGGATGCCGTGGTCGCCACACAATACACTGTTTTTATTTGAATTGTTAGCAGCTTTTCCAGTTTATAGAATGCATGTATATTGAAACTCACCATGCCTCGGCAATCAACGAGTCCAATTCGATAATCATCTTCTCCCGTTTGCCCGCTGGGAGATTTCCCTTGCTGATCTGCGCCTGCAAGTCGCGGATATACCTCTTCTTCCCACCGGCGCCTTCTAGTACTTCCTTGCCCAGACAGTCGCTGTGAAAGGCATGCTGGCAGGGGAAAACGAAGAATTGCCGACTCAGCAGCGGCAGCGAACAGATCCAGCACTTTTCGCCCGGTTCTACGATAGCATACCGCCTATCCAAGTCCGCAATCTCGTGTCTGATCTGACTGGCAGTCTGCGCAGAGGTGTCCATCTCTTGTCGCAACTCGTCGATATGGATCGAATACTCCTCTAGAGCCTTGCAGATCTCATCCTTGAAGTCGTCGATTACGACAAAGTCTGGAAAAAAGGGAATCATGTCCTCGATTCGAAGCAGTTCGCATCGTCGGAGGAACTCGATGGCGTCTTTGATCCCCGTGCCTGGCTGTCGAATCTTCTTTTCAGCAACGAGTAGCCAGAGCTTCTTTCGCAACTTGTCGTTGTCCTCGGGACGGTCGGCGACAATGGCTGCAAATTCGATGTCATTATATTTCAACGCCAGTTCTACCGCCTGTTGGTATTGGCCCATGGAACTATAGATGTAAATGCATGATTGCACTCTTTCGTACTGTATGCAGAGACGCAGAGCAAAATCAGCATCGTATGGTGGCGAGTCTGAAGGCTGTGATTCGAGATAATTGAGAAGCGCGGTCTCCTTGGAAGAGGAGCTTGAAGCGTATATAGATATCAGTGTATTGTGCACGGCGGCCGCTGGACGAGGATGGTTCGCTATGATGAAATTCAGATAGCGTACGGCCTGGTTCTGGTTCAGAGCAGGCTCGACGGTGTGGTTGTAGCTGAGCAAGGCAGGTATCAGCCGCTCCGGATCAAGATAGGTCTGTCGTATCATAATATCTACGAGCCCAACTGCATCGTGAACCATGAGTACGGTGCTGTACTTGTAGAAGACCTCGGGATCCGTCTGTTTCTGAAGCATATTCAAAGCCTCAGACCATTTCTCCCGTTGTATCCAATACGATAGAACATAGTTATAATCATTAGTGGCATTTGCGAAAAAGAGCAACTCTTCTTCACGCCCATGGCTGCTTATAATATCGTAAACAGTCTTCTGGTCCAGGTCTGATTGGAACCTGGTCACGAAATCTTCAAACTCGGCTCGAATGCTGTCACGTTGCGCTTTTGATTCCCCAGGGCTCGTGCCTTCGGTGAGCTCTGCCTTCGTCGCGATTGTATCATCAAGAGAATTCAGCTTTGCCATAAACACCTCCACAAGCCAGCTTGTGATCATAACGCGTTGCATGACAGCCGACTTCTTGTAGCTACCAAGTTTCGTGAGAAGGTACTTCCGTAGTGCATCGTGTTCGCCCGCATCGATGAAAGTCAAGCATACTTCTTCAAAGCTCTTGCTACTCTTTCCCCATACTACAGATGCTTCCTGATACTTGCCTTTCTCGGCAAGATAATCACCCGAAGCGGTAGCAATAGCATCTCGTTGAGCGGCGCTTTGTGCATATCGGAGAGCTTCATCGAATTTCTGGTCTTGTAGGAAATAACGCCATACATCACGACCTTCGTCGTATGCTACAATTTCATAGATTTCTTGTGGCGTCAAGAGCCAGTACGTGTTTTTTACACGGTCGCTCAAAAGTCCCAGAACGCTCTGTCCGGGCTCTAGGACGGGTTGATCATGCACTACTTCGCCGCTTAGAACATTCACAGCGACCACATGCCCTTCAACCAGTGCGAGCACATGCCATTGTGACAGATTCATGGCAGTAATTGGATCCTGGATTAGTTTCCTCCCACCCCGCGCAGATTCCGAAGCGGGGAATACTGTGCGAGGAATCATCTTGGCATTTTCAATGGGTTTACTTGTCTCGGATGAAACGTGATCCAATACGCCGTGAAGCACACCCTGAGAAGATAACCATGCGAAGCGCAACTCGGACGACTGTCCTTCAACATGGTGCTCGTCCACAGGCTGCGGTGAGATGGCTAATGAGGAAGGGGCCGGTTTTGCCGCTTTCGAGCCATCCTGTACAGTGGGCGCATTTCGCTGGAACAGCTCGGCATAAACACCGTCCCTCCCGTGACGCCCGACATGGCCACTGAAGTACAGCAACTTTGTCGGCGTGGAGATGATCACACGTCTTTGATCCGGCTTTCCCGGTATTGAATCGGCAAATAGGCCGGTGATAGAGGCATCAGGAACGCGATAGACGCTTGTGACATACTTCTCCTCGCGGCGGTAGAACTCTGTTGAGGGTTCGATATACACCTCGTACACGTTTCCATCCGCGATTCCAACTAAAATCTCTCTTGTAGACGCTGTCGGCCTTGACGGGTTCCAGGCTACACTCTCAATCAGGCCTTTTAAACGTGACAATAGCTTCGGTTGGCGGGACTGGGTGTGCAGGTAATAGTTATCGCCGAGGGTGGTGGTGATAATCAAATGGGAGGCGGATGGATCTAGGAACAGCCGGCGAATAACTGCGGTATCTGAAGCCTTCTTGGGAAGGTCGATGTCTGTTGAAGTGCGACGTGTTAGCGATTCATTCGCTTTATATATTGAGCATCCCGCTTACCGTCGATATCCTCTGGGCTGTCGAGGTCAATACGCAGTATTCGCCCAGTCGCGAGAGCCAGAATCAGGACATTGTTAGAGACCTGGGCGGCCACAAAGTCCGCTGCGACTGGGAACCGAAGCTGGACGTCTCGGACGTCGAAGATGGGCAGCGAGGGATCCGGCGGAGCTTCGAAGGCATTGCTCGGAGCAACATAGCCGCTAGATTGATCTAGCACCATGGTCATAGAGCTGCATCATACTTTGAACTGAGTTTAGTTCGGCTGGCAGTGAGCCTTGAGGCTATCGTGCGAAGTAATGATGGTGTAGTACACTCCTACTGGATTGTTGCTGTAGTACTGTAGGCTGTAGCAGTGTAGCTATGTAGTCAAAAGGCGGGTATTCTGATTGGCTACGGAGAATAGTGGAGCGTCTACTGGAATCTATACCAGAATAGGAATAGTTCAGTATTGGTACAATGGTTAGAATACGATTACGGAGTATTGAATATTGAATATTGAATATTGGATATGGAATATGATATGAAATTGAATATGGGACATGATATCTATCCACAGGAGTCACAAACTAGGAGGTCAGGCCAACTGCTTCATAACCTCATTGAATACCATGTGAAGGTGGGGTGTGAACACGATCGCTTCTATGATCTTCAGTTTTCTAGCCCTACACCTCCAACAAATGTCCTGCACTGCTCTGCAGAAATATCCAGGAATGTCGCACCTCATCAGACATTGTTCCTCCCATTGATCGACCATATCGTTGAAGCAGGGACTGTACTTTTCCCGGCGATCCCGTTTTTCTATCTTGAAGATATTGAAGAGAGGGATCCGATCCGCACGAGACAGTTCTCAAAGTACTAACTGTGTTCCCTTTTTCAGATCTTCAGTAGTCCAGCCCTCCAAATAGACCGGATATATCTCCTTGGCATGGTAAAACACATCGGAAACTTCAAGTAAGGCGGATTCCGGCGTAGTGGAATCGGATCCTTGTATCTCGCAATAATCGCTTAAAACGAGACGCTGGATCTTGGATCGCTCATCCACACTCAAACCATACACCATTGACCAGTAATTTGTCTTTTGAGGTGTTCTCAGATATAAGTAGTCTCGTTCAAAGTCGAACCACTGCATTGATCGAGATATGAAAGCAATCATTAGAACATGGCCGCAATATATCCACGCTGTTGAAACAAACACACCTACTCACCGTTGCTGGGAAAGCACACTCAGTCCCAAATGACCGCTGATAGTACTTGGAAGCCACGTCAAAGAACTCTCGACATGCGAATAACACTCCTGGTATTGGGCAAGAGGACCTAAAGCCCATGCCACGTCTTTGATATGCTGTCTCGTTGTTGTTGGATTTGATCGGAAACCACTTTGGTTCGAGAAGAACTACGCGAGGCGCCGTTGATAAGACGGCCTCTTTCCATATCTGCAATCGCAGATTGGTTGGCAGATGGGGGAAAAAATGGAATTTTGGCATTTTGTTATTCCTTTTAGGGAATTTGCTAGTGCAAGTCATGATGTGTATGAATGCATTCAATACCTAGGTATGATACCTAAGAGGATTTCTATTGTCGTCAGGTAGCTGCCTTTCTCCTTATATCATACCTTATGAGTCACCATGTTGCCTTGGAGCCTTAGGCCATGACAAAGAAATCATGTGTAGTGCCTAGGCCTAGTTAACAAAGCTGATCATGCTCTATGCAAACTACTGGTTCCTAATTTACCAACACCAGTAATGCTGAAGATGACTTTCATAATCACGTATAATGAGACTATGCTAGATACGCTAATCATGTAGCATAAAGATTAAACAACATGCATGGTGCAGGTAAGGGTATCATTATTCTGAAAGCTTCAAAGAGACAACAGCCACCTCTGTTCACATCATAACACATTCCCTGTCTGGGTTGTTTCTCCCCTTCCTGGACCTCTGGCGCTGCTTGCCATTATTGTTCCTGAATGTTGATTCACGGCCACGTTTCTCTTCCTTCACTTCTGTTTCTGATACTATTAATGGCAGTGCCCCACTGTTCTCGGCGTCAGTCAGCCCCCCATTCTCATCATTGACCTTGTCCCTGCTTATTCGCAATGATAGTTTTGAAAAGGCTGTGCTAATGCGCTTGTCTCCAGACTGGTCACCACCTCGGCTTCGTGAACGGCTGTGTGACTCTTTGGTGCGGCGGGGCAGGGATAAAGAGCGACGGTGGTTGAATGCATCACGGAGGATGACATTGCTTTGTATGCCATTGTCAATGTTATTTGTCAGTTTTTCTGGGTTATCTGAAGAAGTGAGATTATCAATGCCCTCTTGTGCTGGGCGCAGGCTTGAAAGGTCAAAGCTAAGCCGAACTGAAGGCGGATATGTATCAGATGGAGGTTCTAAATTATTTGTCGCCTCTTTTTCTAAATCAGCTTTCATGTCTTCCGGATCCCTAACAAAAGAGGCCCGCTTGTCGCTAGCAGTCTCCTGCAGAGAACTACTATCGTCGATTGGCACAATCTGATAGAAAAGAAGATACGGTGATTCTTCCTTTAGTGCTTGTTCAATATTGACACGGACGATGCGCTCGGCAGCCAAGTCATCAAACCGTATCCATTGTTCTGGATCATCGGAACTGAAGAGTGAGCCTGACTCGAAGCTATGCGATGTCGAAGGAGGAGCGGCGGTTGGACTTGTGCCCCGCACGAGCGCGATATAGTGCCCTGAATCAACAGAGTTCCCTCGATGGCAGACAACGGACTGAAGTAATAGCTTGAAGTTGCCGTATAAGAGTCCATCTCCGTCAAGCGCATCATCCTGGATAAAATGAGGCAATCCTATTTGAGTTGGTATATCAATGTATGTATTTAATCTGATTGCATTGCCGTTGGACAAAACGGAATATCGCTTCAGACACATGCCAAGGATAGGTCGTTTTGAGGAGAAATGGGCAGCGACTTGCGCGTCATTCATGGGAGTATTATCCGTATACCAGGCTTGACAAAGAAACTTGTTAGCAAAAGCAGGAAGAAGACATTCGGTGGGCATGTTCAGTACATACGAATTAAACTGAAAAATTGCCATGCCGGCATCATCACCTCTTTCCGATAGCTTCCTTTCCTTGTCCGCCCATGTTGCAAATCGATAGAGTCCTTGTCGGGAATGAATCGCTCTTGGACAATGCTTGACTTCCGAGATATCATCGACGGTACCGAGGCAGTCTTTGATAGTGGAAACTCGAATTTGGGAGAACTTGTTCTGATAGGAGAGGGTGCTGCTGATGAGCCCACTTCGACGGCTTCCACATGCACGCTGCTACCTCCTTTGATAGTGGAGTCAAATGATCTTACGGAATTTATTGTTCCGCGTCTCTCAAGATGTCTTTTGACTTCTATCTTGTTGTTGAAGTATGCCTCTAGACATTCCTCGAGAGTAATAGGTGTACCGTCCGTATGTTCTGGTGGAATCGCCACCTCCAGCAACCGTTCATTGATAAACTTGTGATCGTCCGCAGCGTCTTCTTTTCCAGTATGATAGATATCCATCTTGAGCGTAAGTAGAGGCAATTCAAGCTTCTCCGTGATGAACGTAAATGCCTCGGATGCATCCTGCTGCCGAAGCTCTGCGGCTTCCTTCCAGCCGCATTCAGCGAGAGACTCTTGCAAGTGTTCCGTCTATACACAATCAGCCGACGAAACACAACCCAATATTGATCAACTTACGATATCAGTTGTAATAAGTTTTCCAGATCTCAGCATATTTACCCATAGGCGCAGAATAATAACCAACTTTCTCCGGGGATCGTTCGGCTCAGCAAAAGGCTTGTTGTATAGAATAGCCTCGAAGAAATCAAGCCGCGAGAACATTGCAAAAAGAAGAGAATCCAGATAGCAGGTGACCCCGCTTCGATTTATGGCTCCCGCGAGTTTTGTGGTTGTGTTGCAATCACGCAGGATACCCTCGATTGAGTCTTCGAGAATGATAAGCAGATCAAATGCCTTCTCCACATCGCCCTGCGCATAGTCCGATGTAAGCGCGCCTCGTATTTGTTCGTTATCAAGATCGACAATTCCCGTGGCAAGGAGCTTTTTCTCCAGCGTTTTGATCTACAACCAGTCAGCTTCGGACGTCATATTAGTGATATGGAACAAAAACGGCCTCTCACTTTCTGCTCGTCATCTTTGTCCAGACCGGAGACTGTTTCGCTTTTGATGACTAGGCCACGTAGATAAGTGCGAACACTTGAATTTGGAAGCTGCGGCCAATGTCAGATATGTTCCATAGGCATGGATATAACTACATAGATACATTCATTCTATGGCAGGGGACGACATACCTCTTTCTCTTGCTTCCCAGGGCGTCTGTGTTTATCTCCCCGCTTTGTAAGAAAGCGCTGGATGCCACTCATGGTTGGAACCGGTGGTAACAGACCCTATGTTCTCTATGATTCTTCTCAGAAAAACACGAGTCCAGGCTGCAGAATTGCGGCGTGAAATGTGAAAGACGCGTTACCAAGACCATGCATATCGGTCATGGAGGAGGAAATGGTTCAGAAACAGTCAGTCAGTCCATCCGTCAAGGGGCGTGCACGCCAGTGACAAATGTCAATGATTGCAGAAGGGGAGTCATCACAGTAAAAGAGTTGAGCGTGAATGTTTTGCGGGGCAGGTGATCTCAGAAGATCAACTTGCAGAGGCGGGGCATGATTGGTAACTACCGTAGATGTGAGGCACCCAGGCACTCAAATTATTACTAAGCAGTACTTATTTTGTTAAGTAACTATATAACCTGGAAGTTACTTATTTCAACTTTTTAAATGACTATATTAGCTTCAATTTTTCTGGTGACTATATGCTGTCACTATACAATAAACCCAGTTCAGCCTTACTCTCCATGATGAGTTCCATCTTACACAGGGATACCTAGGTATCAAGCAATATGGCAACTCTAGAGACTGACAACGTTGTAATATCATGCTACCTTATAGCAAGCTGGATATAATCAACACAAAGTGCAATTGCTGGGCAGTGACGCTGGCTACAGCCGCCAGCGTGACACGAGTTCCAGGCTGATACTGGCTTCTTCACATTACTATGTAGGCTAGTCATTCTGTCAAAGGGCATTTTGGGATATTCATAATACACAGTATATGAATTTCAATCAGCTGCTTAAATTCTTCCAGCCCAGACTAAACAGTCTACTGCCGTTCTCTCTCAGTAGTTTACTACCTACCTAGGTAGGTAGTTATGCGATGAATGATGAGGTACGCAGTACAGCGCTGTGATTGGCCCGTGCCTTGCCATCACGTGATATGATTCCGAGTGGAGCTGCCTTTTCCGTCCGGGAACATTTTTCGGGAGAATCAGAGACCATTTGGCATCCATGAGCCAGGAACACTCCTGACCACAGTTCCGATGGCTGCTCGCGAGCCCTCGAAATGCCTTCACAGGGCGCTTCTGCGTCCGGCAACGTTTTATAGATATCAACAATTCTCCCTTCCCATACGCAATGCTTCCACCCAAGCCGCATCTGCCCCTGCCCCAGTGGCTGACGTTGAAGCCGAATCTTCTTTTGCAGCACCTGTTCCGGAAGCCGTTGTGAAGTCATATAATCCTGTTGCGCGGGCGAGGGCAACACAGAAGAAACTCCCTCGAAGTCGGTATGTCGTCCTATGCAATCCACCGACGGATATATTAGCCATGGTCATCCCAGACGCTTGTTTCCTTTTCTCTTCGCTGACCCATCTCCGAAACCATGTAGTTATCAATTCCGCTCTCCAAAATACGACCGGGGACCTCTTCATCCTCATAGGCCGCCGCCCCCTTCCGACCCTTCTTCACGCAGGTTCGTCCCCGGACCCTTTTCTCTCCCACGCGTACAGCAAACCTACGAGTCGACGATTGCCTCGGACATCCTGACGCTCTGTTACGTGCACAAACCACCCGGTTTCCAAGCACCAGTTAAAGCGCCGCGTCTACGCTCGTGGGATGACAGTTCGCCATATCACAAGAATCGACCTCTGCGCGGGCCGCGTGGTGGTGATGTCTTGCGACTATTGCGGAGACCCATCACGTTCCGGAACCTGCCAAAAATTGAGCGGATCACGATCCATAGCTACGTGAAGCACGCTGCTACAGAAGGCTCTCAATGGCTTCATGTTGCGGGAATGGCTGTCCAGGCCATCTCGAACGTACGGGTCGAGACCTTCAAGTCTAGAACAAGTGTTGGTCCCTGGGGCATTGTTCCCGGAAGGGACTCGGTGGCTGTCAAGGCAGAGCTCTATTCTGAAGATATGCATCATTTCCTCGGGAAATTGGTTGATGTTGTCCTGCCCAAAATTAAAGAATGGAAAGGTGTCAAGGGCAGCAGCGGTGACAGCAGTGGAAACATCACATTCGGCTTGGAGCCTGAGGAGATGGCCCTCTTCCCGGAAATAGAGGTTAATTACGATATGTAAGTCGTCTTCTATATTTTTGCCATATTTATCTTCTAACATTAATCCTCTCTCTCAGGTATCCCACTAAAATGATCCCTGGTTGTCACATCACGCTTCACACATCTGCCACCACCGACAAAGACGCAAGATTACTTCTCAGCGCGCTGGGAATTCCATTTTATGGCAAACATGTTAATTAAGCAATTCAAAGGGAGAATTTTGGAAGTTGGGTAGTGATTGCCAATTCCTTTCAGCGATTTGAATTATTATATTTCTCTTTTTTGTCTGCATGTCCTATTCCATTCACCCTGTAGTATAGATGTATAGATGTATGAATATGAATACTTCCATAGCGGAAAATGGGCATTTCCGCGGAAAGTTTGTTCGAGTTGTTCAAAATGATTGCGAAAGATCTCGTCAGACATTACGGTCTGGTCTGGGAACAGGAGAAGCCAGAAATGAAGAAGAATAAAAAAGTTACGAAACTACGGAGTAGGCTGCGTAGTATGCGGCATACACTAGTCGTTTATGAAAAGCTAACTACGTACTGCACGAATCTCTTCAATGAACGAGGTTCGTGCATTAGCACCATTAAACCCGCGCAGCCTGGTATGGATCGGATACGACGTCTCGACCCTTTGACGTGTCTCGTGCGCTGTGTCGAAGTACTGGGAGTCAGCTTTTTTAACGGGGTCAATTGGGAGGCACTCGCCTAGTGTGTAGGAGTCTAGAGCGTCTGAGCCTATTGGGAATGTTATAACTTAAGGCTTAGGAGACATTATGGGGCACGAGGCCTAATACGTAAATTATGATATTAGAGCCCTCTTTACCCGTATATCAATGTTAATCAAGCTGATATCAAAGATATCTTGGGAGGTCATCCATACGTTATATCCAGGTTCTACTGTACAACCCCAATCATTAAGGGATTGGTGGTGCCAAAGGCAGAGGTGAGCGGTACTTGCCGTAGTTGTGATTTATCCCGATTGATCATATCCCCAGCCCGCGATCCGACAACAACAACCTTGGAAGAGTTGGGAAGGAGACCTTCAGTACACTTTCTCAACCTCACTAAACATGACCAATCCAATAAAGATTCCTTCACTGCAGGAATCTCGCCGCGAGGGTTTTGATCCAGACAGCGAAACCCCTCCTGATAAGTTTATCAATCTTCCTTTAACTCCTCCGGCATCGACTGGGCGTCGTCAGACAGGACTGACCGTCGAGGTGGAAAACGCTCTTCAAGTGTTGGAGAATATCCAAAATCCTACCCACGGTGATGAAGAAATAGCACTTAATTTGCCGCCTGATCAATATCTGCACTTTCTCAAGGCACTGAAGTCTGATCCGACACTCAATAATTACGCAAAGTGCAAAGCTCGGTAGGGCCGATGGGTTTTGGGCTTTTGTGGACCAAGCTAAAGATATAAATATAATATAGGTGGGATTACGATCCCAGTACATCTCAAATTCGTTTCCGCATGACGACTCCCATACATGACTTCTTCACTTCTATTCTGACGAATGAGATATGTAAGCATCTTCAACGGATTGCAGACAACAATAATAATAGTAGGAGAAATGCTGCCGCTGGCAGGTTCGCATCCCGCATTGCAAATGGGGCTTCATCACGGATTTTGCTGAGGGAAGGAGAATTGGAGGATAAGGAATTGCCGGTCTATCCTCATCGGCAGCCGGACGCTCAATTTCAGCACCCCGATGCAGTCTACCCTGGAGTAGTTGTGGTGATTTTCTATGCGCAGAAGGGGAAGGATCTCAAGAAGATTGCCTGGGATTATATAATGCACTCCAACGGCGATATCAAGGTAGTCATTGGAATCGATATCAGCTATCGTGATATGAAAGATTCAACCGTGTCGCTTTGGCGTGCATCTATTATTCAAGAAGGAGAGGAGTTGGACATACTCGAGGTAAAGCGGGAGATCAACAACCAGGTAGTTAACACAACGTCTTTCTCCCCTTTCGCGCATCTGAGAGTCACAGACCTGCAGCTAATAAATTAACAGCCATTCCGAGCCCGAGATGGATCTTTTGTTAATCGGAAAGATACCGTCCGGCTGAGCCTGAATGACTTCGCCCCTGACGAGTTATCGGCTGGATTTCAAGAAATTGAAATCCGCATCGAATACGAGAAACTAGCGGAATTTCTCAATCGCGCTGAGCAAATGCACCAGACAAGAGAGGTGCGTCCCGGTATTAAATCTAACCGGCAAATAAGGAAGCGAAAACTATCATCATCTTCGGCAGAGGAGATAAAATCAGACGATGAGGCTAAGTATGCTCTCAAAGAGAGGAAAGCTAAGGCTGTTCCGATGTAACATATTACCTAGCTCTATTCGTTTCGTCCTTGACATAGCAGCTCTTGAGTGTGTCTGGTTTACTATTAACTTAATGGTCAGTAGGCAACCATCTCTTGCACCCTCCCGAGGTCGATACCTATACTGGTACATAACATCTATTTTGATCTAAGGTCTATGGTGGAGATTTTTGAATAAAGTCATAACTTCCAGGAAAGTCATACCCCAAATAGCCATACCCAGAATGATGTCTATTCAACCTTTCCTCTTCCCGAGGTCCTTGGGACAAAATCATCATCGCATGCAGTTGATAGAGAACCCAGAATTATGCGACGGAATTGGGAGCTTCATCTCATTCAAGCAGTTAGGTTGTTTAGCTTAGAAAATCAACACACACATATATATATCATCATGGCTATTCCAAGAACATGTACGTAAGTAACATCAGGATTGCAAAATCGAAGTCAAAGTCAAAATCAGACTCGAGTAGGTATATATCGTCAAAGCACAAACACACATATATAAATATCCCTTATTTATCCAAAGAGAACGAGCCCTCACGCAACGGACACTGCGAGGAACGGACTTTCCAACAAATCATCAGCACTGGGCCGTTTCTCGTGATTGATTTCAAAAGTCACATCCAAAAATGCACGAGCTTCCTTGCTGGCGTGTTCAGGCGCCGGTGGTCGAGCTTGATTGTTGCCAATCGCGAATATAGCTTGTAACTGACTGCAGTCGGGAAATGGGTGAGCGCCGATAAACATTTCTACCACCAGACAGCCGAGACTCCAGATGTCGGCTTTCTTAGTATGTGCGGTCTGCCGCACAACTTCGGGGGCCATCCAATAGACGCTTCCCTGGAGAGATGGGCGGTGCAGATGACCCTTGCCACTTACTGCACTTGATCCCAGCATAGCGGATGCTTCCACGCGTTTTGAGATGCCGAAATCAGAGATCTTGATCCCGCCTTTGTTGTCTACGAGGATGTTGGCACCCTTGATGTCCCGGTGGATTATATCCCGGCTATGTAGGTAAGATAATCCCGCGAGAATCTGCCGGACAAAGTTCTTGATCAAGGGCTCTTGGAAGGTGTTGTACTGTTTCAGCATTTCGGCAATCGAACCTCCAGGCACGTATTCCAGGAAAATATTCAGATTGTGGTCATCAGCGGAGGTACCGAGATATTGCACAATGTTGGGATGATGCAGTCCTTGAAGAAGCTCGATTTCATGCTTCAGGGCCGTGACCATGGTGTTTTTTCTCTTGTCAAACTCGGTGCCTTTGGTCGCCGACGGTAGTTCAACTTGTTTCACGGCCATAAGCTCGCCAGTGATAGAGTGCAGAGCGAGGTAAACACTTCCAAATGAGCCTTCGCCAATGAGAGAACCTTTCATCCAGTTCTTGGCCGCAAAGTTGTCTCCAGCCAAGAAGTCTGCGAGGCCTACGTCCTCTTCTTCGCCATCATCTGCCACGATCAGGCTCAAACGTTCATTCAAGGAACCACCGCCATCAGTGGCTGCAACACTTAATGTTTCATCGAGGAAGCTCCTCTGGTGTGACATCGGGTCGCTAACTGCAGGGTCGGACGCACTTCCGAATGATACATAAGACTTGCGATCTGGTTCAATCGGTGACGGTTCAATTGGCGACTCCTCTTGGAGTGGTTGTAAGGAACTCGATGCAATCGAGTCTCGATACGAGGCCTGAGGAAGATGAGGTCTCACAACAGATAACGGTCGTGACGGGCGCGGTCCTTGGCCTCCAGTAAGCCAGGTATCCGCAATGCTTGGAATAGGTGGTGCATCCTTCAAGCTCGATGCGAAACTGATGTTACTGACAACACTAAGGCGACTTGCAGCTCGACTCAATCGCTGCGATCTTCGCACAGATAGACGCATGGTTTTCTCAATGTCCTCTCGCTGATGACTCGGGAAGTATGAAGTCAGCTCGTGAATAATCATCTCACTTGGAGGTCGGGCACCAAAGAAAGAGCGTAGCTTTGACGCAGATGGACGCTCGATGACGGAAGATGTTGGGGAAGCATCATGGTCGTCATTTTGTATAATATGTCTCGAAGACGTCAGCGGAGAGATTGGTTGTTTGATATTGTGCCACGGCTCTCCTGTCAATTGCTGGATTTTGAGCTGATTGCGGGGATTAGAGCTGCTTAAAGCATTAAGATGATTTGCTTGGCTCTCGTCAAGGGCTAGCTGAGCTGCACGGCGAAGTTCGTCGGTTTCAGGATCCCCAGCATGGATTTTTCTTAGAATGAGGCGGCCACGTTCTGATTTCTGCGAGCCCTCGCAGATTCTCATTAATTCGGAGTCCGTCACCCGTCTACAGTTCGCTGGATTAGGTTCCAGGCCATCCAAGACGTAGAAGCAGTAATTTCGATACTGATAATCTGGAAGCTGTAGTTTTCTGATTACGGTAAGCAATATTTCGTCCGCAGACTTGCAGTTTTTAACGCTCAAAGCCTTGGTCTGCCCGCCAGTATAGATTACACGAATGACGTGAGAGTTGGCGGGGAGTGAGCCTATGGTCAAGCCATCTATGCTTGGATTCTGTCTCAAGTGCGATGAGTGTGAAGCATCGCCCGGAGTAGCGGAGCGGTGGCCGGATCCGGCTGAAGATGGATGACTGTGATATCCCGGAGCACCCTCTCGTCGCGAGCCGTCTGCTGGACTAGCACCATATCGGAATGCTCGTATTCTGTCCTCTGTAGTTAGAGGAGACGAAGGGCGCGAGGAAGATCTGCCACCCAGAGAATCCAGTTGGCGAGACCACCGTTTATTGTTCGAGTGTTGGTGAGTGCGGGAAGTCGAGGAAGAATAGGCATCAGTCGATAAAGTCGACAGAGGCGCGTATGTAGTCGCTTCGAGAGCCGCCAGAGGATCCTAAGCGCTGTCAGTCACCATTGGACAAATTGCACTCGGTGATTTCGAGATACTCACTAAACTGTGCTGTTTGCGGCTGATTATAGTCTTATTTCTTAATTGCTTGATGGCGACGAAAATGCGAACGCGGTCACCAATCTTCTTGATTCCGATTTCCTGGAGGATCTTCTGATCACATTCAAGCAGATTATCTCCGTTAAAATTATTCGCTTAAACGCATAACGATTAGCGCATACCATCAAGAAGGACGCGCGGAACGGACATACCCTTGAACAGCGGCTCATACTGCCCACACCTTATACTGTGAAGCCATTCGGCGACCTTTTGCTCATCCCACGATCTTGGACGTGGTTAGCATCAAAAGCAGTCAGCGGGAGATGAACAGCAACACCTACCGGACTGACTCTAACCCATCATGGACATCCGAGAACTCGGATTCAGTGGGCGAGAGGAAAAGGCCCGCGTCGCTTGCAAGGGACGGAGTTTCCGTTCTATGAAAGCCCGTTGACTGATATGAAGGGGTTGCCTGGGAAGCCGAGAGACCCAAGGCGGGAGGGTATGTTGTCTTCGAAGCCAGCATGGTTGAGATTGCTGGCTGGATGGCGAAAGTGTGCCGTGATCTCTCCTAAATCCCAGCCCCTAAACGACTTGCAACGATGAGACTCATATACGGTATGGTATTACGTATACATATAGTTATATATAGTTATACCCGACCACAGGCCAACTGAGGGCGCGGAACATGGCCACTGCGGCCTGGAAATCGACGACAAGGAGGAGTACAGGGCGGTCGAACAAGGAATATCACGAGAATATGGCGATGAGTAGGACTTGGTGGTGGAATGCCGACCGGTTTCAGGGTAGTTATCCCTGTGGCTCCCCTTCGTTGGTTGGTCGGTGGTTCGGTTGGGCAGACAGATACGACACGCGGACCGGTGAGACTATGAGAACAGCGAAAGTTTGGGCGAGATGAATGACTTAACTGGGGAATGAAATGCAAAAACAGAAAAGTAGCAAGACGATTAAAGACCAGGTCAAGTTCGAGGTTGAGGTTGAGGTTGAGGTTGAGAATTCCACGGAGGAAGGAAGGGGTCGCACGGCTTAGTAACGCCTCAGGCCTCAACTTGTCACTTGACTTCTAGCATAACTGCTATAATTTATTGTTATAACTACGCAGTTAGGTAGTTACCTATTTATCCAGACGTCCATTGACGAAGAATGAGCATTATGCCATTATATCTTCGGACAGGACGATTAACTGCACCTGCTCCTTGTGCTGATGCTGTGTGAATAGTGAAACAGTCTGAAACACGTTAATCGGAATCCAAGCAAGAATATGATTCCTTTTCCGGGTTCAGGCTGCGAATCAGCTATTGCTTCTTATCCTCTTAATGCATGCTAAGTACGACTACGGAGTACGTAGTTCACTATAAACTACGTATAGGACAGCTAGGCAGAGTTGTGCCTGAGGCAGCGCGCCCTGGCCAGTTGGCAGAAGCGGCTCCCCTCACCCCACAGTTTTCTCCTTCCCCGCTTGCCTCCAGACAACTTCACTGCCTCGACCCCTGCTTGTCAAGTCGATGCCTTTGCCATTGCATCAGAGCCATGGAGGCAGACCAGCCCCCTCCAGACAAGGCTCGCAAGAAGACTTCTTCTGCCGCGCATCGCAAGTCGCTGGCCTGTGAATACTGCCATCGCTCCTTTGCGCGGCTGGAACATCTCCAACGCCATCTCCGCACGCGTCCGTTCTCTTTCCCCCGGGTGTATAACGCCCCTCAAGAGCCCTCGCTAACCCCGTCATAGACACAAAAGAAAAACCTTTCTCGTGCGAGATCTGCTCCAAGTCTTTTGCTCGCAGGTATGCCCCCACTATCCTCTGCGGTGGAACAGCCCCTGTGGCTGAAGCTGAACCCGCGAGCTAAAAAACTTCAAAAACAGTGATCTGCTTGTCCGACATGAACGTCTGGTACATCCCGCTGAAGCTGCTGCCCATCGAGGCGAGCGCCGAACTGGGAGTGATGCTTCCCGGCCTGTAGCCTCGCTGAGTCCGGCATCCATGATTCAGCCGGCTCCTAACGACTCTCGCGTGCTGGAGATGCATAATTCAATATCAGTGCACCAACCACTTCAAACTCCACCACCACCGCCGCCCCCTGCGCCTCCCCCTCCCCCGGGGGTGCAGGTGCAGGTGCATCCGGCACCGATGATAGAGCAGAATCATTTTAATCCGTCTTGGGGCTATGACCTCAACCTTCTTTCGCATGCTGCCAGCCACGTTGCTCTGGAGAACCAACAGGAATTGGCCCTGGAATCTATACCAAAGTCGTATATCCCATCCGGGCCGTCGCCGCAGTTGCAGCCCGTAGGACCGGAGAAAAGCATAGCTGATGCATATAGTGTTGAGCCGTCAATACTAGATCTCGCCGATTTGGGGGACCCGGTCCAAGACTTCACTGTCTTTCTCGAGAGCGTTGGCTTGTCAACCGACTGGGACTCGGGCGTCTTCTCGTCGGTTGAGACGGACGCACTGTTGCCCAACTCCCTTCCGTTTGATGCGAAGCCGGCTTATGGCCAGCAAAGACTCAATCCCGACCTATTGAATGAACAACGAGGCTCCACTGACGAACCTCCCTCCTTTTCTAACTTTGGATCTCGACTTCCATCCTTACAGCCCGAAGCCCATGAATCCGATGAGCGAGCAAGCCTACTTGATGACCCGACCAACCCGCGCGCATGGGATATCTCAAACGCAGATCGGCAATTGTTCCTCTCGAGGCTAGAAGAATTTGCACATGTGCTTCCTCGCGGATTTATTCCGCCTTCTAGACATGCCTTGTCCCGCTTCATTGCGGGATATATTAATGGCCTGAATGAGCACCTTCCCTTCATCCATGTGCCCACGCTCTCAGTCGTGCGAAGTATTCCCGAGCTCACGTTGGCTCTTGCTGCTGCGGGCTCCCATTACAGATTTGAGAACAGTCGAGGGATTGAGCTCTTCCACGCAGCAAAGGCTGTTTTGTTCGAGCGTATTCGACGGAGGGATGCGAAACAGGTTCCCATGCCAACGTGGGACATTTACGTTCCTGTTCCTGCGACGCCGTCTCAGAGAAGTTCGACTCTTGCCTCGAATACTCCAAACAGCCCCTTTCAGAGCCATAAATATATCCACCAACCGGAAACCGTGACCTATATCATGGACGAGTCTGAAGCTCATATGGAAATTATTCGCACGTTCCTGCTCTTGACTGTTTTCGCGTCCTGGGAAAGACAACCCGAGTTACTCCGAGAAATCCTTGCTCTGCAAAGCACCCTCGCGAGACTAGTGCGTGAACACGGACTGTCAGAACCAAGCATTATCTCTGAAAGCTTAGCTTGGGATGAGTGGGCTCGATTGGAAGGCAACCGGCGCACAAAACTGATTGTATATTGTTTCTTTAACCTGCATTCTATAATGTATAACATTCCACCGCTCCTTTTGAACTCGGAACTCAATTTGAGAATGCCATGTGCGCACGATATCTGGAAGGCGGCCAATGCGTCGCAATGGCGTCGGATTTATCGTTCGCGGCATGAGCCTGTGGTCACGTTCCAGGACGCGTTTGCGAAGCTCTTCTTCAAATCACCGCCATCCAACCCATGCCCTATTTCTCCTTTGGGAAATTACATATTAATACACGCCATTATCCAACAAATATTTTTTGCTCGTCAGTTACGTCTTTCGGCACCGCATATACCCAACACTAGTCTCCGTCCCGAGGATCTAGCAACATTGGACAGTTCTTTGCATGCATGGAAGGCAGGCTGGAAAAGAACGCCCGGATCAAGCATCGACCCTCAAAACCCAGCAGGACCTATTGCATTTACCTCTACAGCCCTCTTGGGGCTTGCTTATATCCGTCTTCACCTAGACCTAGGGCCCTGTCGACATCTGGTGACTCAAGACCCCTTTCAGATTGCACGGGCTTTGCAGGAATCGCCGCCGATTGTGCGCAGTCCAAAGCTGATTATGGCCCTTCTTCACTCTGCTCATGCACTTTCAATTCCCGTGAGACTTGGAATTGACTTTGTTGCCCGGACACATTCATTTTTCTGGAGTATTCAGCACTCGCTTTGCAGCTTGGAGTGCGCATTCCTTCTGAGCAGGTGGCTGCTTGCCATCCCCATGACACAGAATGAACAGGTGCTATCTGACCACGAGCGGAAGTTGCTTCTCTGGATCAAAAGCATGATGGACGAAACTGACATGGCGGTGGGGCCAACGGACGGGCATGATCTCGACTTCGTACAAGACCCCTTCAAAGTCAGGCAATTAAGCGTTGCCGTTGTGCGTGTTTGGGCGCGTACCTTCAAAGGAAACACGAGTTGGGCTATTGTTGACCTGATCGGATCGAGTCTCGAAGCATATGCCGATCTGTTAGAAGGCTGAAACACGCTCTCTCCCTCCCTCTCTCTCTCTTTTCGTTTGTATTTCCTCCTTCATACTTCTTTTGATACCCTCCCACCCAATAAATGGACATGATCTACGCCCGTCACAGTCTAATGAACGCCTTCACTGTTTCATAAAAATGTATTCTTTATTCTCTGTCTTGTATGATTTGAATGTTGTCTGCCTGCTATTAAGGAATCTGGGATCGGACTTTTATGACCCTGTATTTTGACCCGTACATATAATCGCTTCATAACGCAATGGATCAGTTTGATGCAAGCTCGAAGTAGAAGGAGATTCAATAAACCAGACTCCACAAGCCTATGCGTTATCGAGTATATATATATCATCACGTCTGCGCTCCGATTCCAATCTTTTCGTCACACTGACCGGCACGAATTTCAGAGCAGACAGAGAAGAGGTCAAGGCATCAACTTCGTCGATGGGTGGCTCATTCATTGAGCTACTACTATTAGCATCTTCTCTTGCTCCTGGATTCGGCACCATAGTATCCGCCGAGGAGGACACAGAAGTCTTTCGATTTCTCAGTCGACCTTCTTGCGGCGACTGCTGCAAGGAACGTCGACGGAAGTGGTTGTTAGTGTGATTATTATTAGAGGTGCGCAACAGTGAGTTGTGCTTGTCAATGCCGTCGTTGACGATGAAGAAGTTGTAGTTCTGTGGGAATTTGGCCATTGATGTAAGTTGCAGGCAGATTACTCTGAAAAAAGGAAAAAAACGAGGTGGATTCGACTTGTAAATGAGACGGCAAAAAAAATTAATTTACTCACTCGAGGAAACATGTGCTTGTCAATTAGATGTCGTCGACGCTTTTGCGCTGTTGAGCATTTTCTCTCACAGCCTTCGACGAAGCAGCTAAACTAGATTGTCTTGCCCGTATTAACCCCGTATATCATTCTCGGCGAGTTAAAAAAAAAAGACGTATTTAAGCGCCTGGAGAGATGACTTACAGTCTTCTCTCCTCGGTCCCGCCGTGCTAGAATGAGCGGGTCATGGTTCTCTTCAATATGGATGTCAAGTATATGCTGGGTAGGGAAGTTCTTGCCACACTCGGAGCAGCGGTTGACGTGGTCCCTCAGATAGTGGCTTTCGTACTCGCTATAAGACGCAAAGGCAATTGCGTCTCGGTGCGGCGGTAAGGAGCACGATATGAGGTGAGGTTGAGGCCTGGATTGCTTTGAGACGACTGTGACTGTGACTTTGGTGGGCGGTGTTGCTGCTGGTGCCTGCTCTGAGGGCGGTATCTGAGCTGGATCTGAGGTCCTCACGCGTTTGGCCATGTCTTACGAGTGTGTGCTTTCTTCAGTCCTTCAACCTCGATGTGAACTTCAAGTGATCAAGTGAAGTGAGGCATTCGATGTCGGGTGTGCCTCGGCCCTCAGGCCCCAAACCCTCAGGCTCTAAGGCTCTTAAGGCTCTAAGGCCCTCAGGCACAAAGTCATGCGCCATAGTGACCCACTCGCGGCCTGAGGCACCCAGCCACAGCAGCAACCCGTGCAGCCAATCAGCGCAAAGAATTACTTCTCCTTCCTCCGCTCGTCCAACTCTAACGGGAAAGAAGGCTTCACTTCAGTTCACTTCAGTTCGAACTTCGCACTTCCACCTCGCGCATCTTGTCTCGTCTCTATTCTTGCGCTCATATCTTTGGCCGGACTTCACTCACTCTCAACTCCAGTTTCCTGGCTCCTGGCTTACTACTTGCTTGGCCACTTCCTCGGCCGCTGTCACAAACCCCCGCGTGTCACTTCTTTCGCAATCACTGATTCACTGATGGATCGCTCAGAGCACTGGCGCTTCGAGAGCAGGGAGCGAGTTATATGACCGCAAGGTGATCTGTGAGGTCGCCCACATTTGTCGAGCATGGCGACTGCTTTTGAGGATGCTTGGCAGTATGTCTTTCATTAATTGCAACGCGACGGAATGGTCATGGTGTTACGTCCGCTAACGCTTTCTTATAGATGCGCAGCCCAGGCCGAACAAGAACTTCTGAAAACACTGGAAGCCAAGGAACCTACGTTCGCGGAAATCGCGCACTGTCTGACGGAGTCAGTATTCCGCGCGCTCTCTCTCTCTCGCGGAGATTCTGTCACCTGATATTCTGACCGCCTACCATACAGGTTTCGCGTGGCTTGTCAAAACGCAATATTCCTCGACTTCGAAGCCGCTGCGTCCAATAAGGCAGAAGCCCGGCTATGGGAGGCTCATGTAAAGATCAATAAACGCTTTCGGAATCTCCTGGCTCGAGTAAGTCAATCGGCGGTACTACTATAGAATCAGTCTGACTCGCTATTTCAGTTCCGGGACGAGGTCGGCAAGAAAAAGCCGGTTGAGAAAAGAAAGCTGGAGAAACATTACCTTGACTTTATAAAACAAAGTCAAAAGTTCTACCGAGGCTATATTCAGCATCTATCCTCCCATTATTCCGGCATCCCCGAGTTAGAGCAGGTGGCGAGGAAGTTTAGCTTTGAAAGTAATGCTTTCGACCATTTGGACTTATTTTTGAATTTAGTTATTTTAAATCTAACAATCCTTTCTGAGTGACAGAGCTCTCGGTCGAACCGCCTATCGAGCTTGATCCGGGCCTTGGCAAAAAGATACTCGATTCGTGCCACCGCACCCTGATCCGCTTGGGTGACCTCTCCCGTTACCGCGAAACAGAACTTGTCTCCGGCAAACAACGCAATTGGGGGCCTGCAATTGGTTACTATGAACTGGCTGGTATCATTTGCCCGGCTTCTGGCGTCTCTCACAATCAACTGGCTGTCATCGCATTGGAAGATGCCAACCATCTTAGAGCCACTTACCATTTATACCGGGCCCTGTCGGCTCAAGAACCTCATCCGTCAGCTAAAGATAATTTGGAAATCGAGTTCAGGAAGATATTGAGTGCTTGGGCAAAGAGAGAGCTGATCCCACGCGAAGACGCTGGAATTCCTGGGAAAGCACTTACCCCGTGGTTTGTGTATCTTCACACCCAATGCTACAAGGGGCTAGATTTCCAGGAACACGACGAGCTTGAGAACGAGGTTCTTAGCCAGCTAGCAGTTGACCTCAAAGAAAGATCGCTTGAAGGCACCCTCCAGAAGTTTGTTTTGATCAATATTGCAGCGGAAGAGTTTGCCAAAGTCAGATCGAGCAGTAAGTTGAGCGAGATGTAGTAAAATTGGGACATTTTGACTAATAATACACGTTACAGAAGAGCCAACTCACAATGCACAACTGTTCTTTCAGAGAATCAACGTGAAAACCTTCTTCACGCTGCTACAAATTCTTCTGGCCGAACTAGAACGATTTGCAGCCGAGGACAGCGACCCTAAGGAGAGTCAAAATGAAAAAATCACTGCTGTTGCACGGCGTGTTTTGCCCGCTCTACGAAACTACAGCTCTTGGCTATTGACCAACTGCGGCTCATTGGCTGCCCAGAAGCAGGACAAAGACACTGTTCTTTCCGTCCAAGTTCAGGAGCTGTGGAAAATCTACGCCAACACGTTGACACTACTAGCATCGACCTTCGACGTCACGAGTCTTCCAGAAGTGGAATATCTTCTTGAGGAAGACGAGGAGACACTTGGTTTCAAACCACTAATCAACGGTGCTACCAGTCGGCGGTATTTGTCCGAAGCAGGGGACAGGACTAAGCCGCGAATGCTCGATCCCGGCATCGAGAGGAACCATCCTAATATTGAGATGCTGTATCGAATCCGGGAGTTTGTCATCGACGGACTAGATCTGGTTGTTAGTAATGTAAGTACTGCTATCTATAAGAATCTTCCTAAAACTTCTCAAGCTTACTTAATCCCAACAGCGAATCCCAGTGGCTCTTGTCGATGAGAATGAGCGGAAGATTTTTATTTATCAAGAGGAGGGCCTGCCTTCTCAGTTTTACTCCAGCCCGCAAGGGCATCAACCCATGTCAGTAACGAGTGTGCAAGAAATACGTAATGCGGAACAAGGAAAGAAACCCACGACGGAGACTCGCAGTGCCTTTGATGGTTCTCAGTCAGCTTCTGTTTCAGTGTCGACAAACTTTAACCGTATCGTTGAAGGCGTCGAGAAATTGGTTGAGTCAGACACTTACGAAGCACCGCCGGCGATGCCCCAGCTGCCAGAAATCTTGCAACCAACCCAAGTCTCGACAAACTATTCTTATGGAAGCAGTCTGTTTCCTCAGCATGTCTCGTATCACACGCCGAGTGTGCCGCCTGGGCTGGGATTACAGAATCCTTCAGCCCAACAGCCTAACCCGTACTCTCCGCTCTTCGCGGTCTCGAGCATATGGAGTGCGAATCACCCATCTCTGTCTAACAATGACGTTTCCGCGCAAAGGCGAGCCGAAGCGACCCAGCAGAGCCATCTATCGGGGAGCCACCTATCAGGGAGCCATCTATCCGGGTTGGGTTCTCAGTCTCGGCTCTCCCCAGGCATACAGGATGGTTTCTTGTTGGATGCACCAAGCGATACCCAGACTGCCATGAGACAAGCGTTATTGTTACAGCAAAGGGAGATTCAAGAGCGATCATCATCGCAATATACGTCGAACTGGATACCGTCCATTCCACCAACGCCGTCCATTCCAGCACGCTCGGCACTTCGTGATGGCCCTCCGTATGGCACGTTGGCGCCCGGCCACTACGGTGTCTATCCACAGCCAGCACCAAATAGCTCCGGTTTCCCATCTTCGCATGATCACGGCTTTATTGGGTCGACCGCGTCTCTATTTCCCACCTCTGATGATCGACAGAGTACTCAGGATAGCCCCAGTCGCTTTGGCGCTATAGGCCAACAGACTCCTCCGCCTTGTGGACAAGCGGGATGACATTGGGTAGTTATTGTCATCGCTACAAATTTTGCAGTTCTCTCTGTAGTCCAAACCCAGCTGCGTCATTCACGTCATTCACCTTGACATTTGGTCAGCGTATCCGATAGCGTGGCGGAATGCAGAATGCAGAATGCGCTCAATCAACAGTACGCAGTGTGCAGTGCTTGATAGGCTATGCTGTCTGATCTTTACTGGTTGTGCTGAGCTGGAACAGAAGAGATACTTACACTCCAACCCTTGAATCCAAGTTCTTTTCATGATCTGTGTCCGTTGACGTTCATGTCTTGTCAAGCAAACACGCATCTTGCGATTATTGTTCATTTCTTTCCATGAAATGAGATATAGCTCGTCTATTCCAAATGGCCGAGTTTTCTAGCCTCAGATATGAACCGTGAAAGTCGGCGGTATATATTTAGCAATAAGAGAGAGAAGTGTATACTCTTTGTTCCATTTCCTTCATTTATTTGTTCTTCTAGCTTGAAAATAGAAAGCTCTTAGGCTCTAAAGAAAGATCATACGGAGTAGTCTTTCCTTTTAGTATCCCTCCCGCCAGAAGATCAAAGATGGGAAGTCTGTCTTTCCATCCCATACATATAGTCTTCTTTCTTCTTCACCAAGACGGTAGAAATGAGATTGGGTATATAAATAATGGGTTGAATCATTAGATAGGAAGAACAGGGGACGAAGTTGCGGGATATCATATCACTAAATGAAAAAAAAATCTATTGATGAGGGTAGGATTTTTTAGGGAATGGGTATCTAATTTTTTTGTAGGTTAGTTTAGCTTTAGGTATTTCGTCTATAGTTAGGGAAGTGAATGGAGAGTACTTACGACGGTCCCAGTTCCTGGATGCTGAGGCTAGCAAGCCACTGGCCGAGATCGATGCTGTGATCGAGAGATTTGCCCTGGACAATGCCGGCGACTAATCCACCGGCGAAAGCGTCTCTATCAGGGTATTAGTTAGGAGTTCAAAATGGAGGAAAAAGTTAGAGAAGAAGGTAGAGGGGGATATACCCAGCACCAGTGGTGTCGTTGATCTTCTCCTTGGAAATTTCACGAACGGGGTATTCCTTCGTCTCTATCGCGCCGCTGGCAGTGGCAACGGCAGACACGGTGGGGAGCGTTCCCTGTGTGATAATGACCACGCGAGGGCGGTTGGTGTTCTTCTTTGGCAGGGTGGTGAGCTTCTTCGCGATGTCAGCGATGTCAGTCAGGCCCCAGCCGTGGTGCTCGGCATAGGACAGAGCTTCGGTTTCGTTGCCGATCAGGTAGTCGATGTATGGGACGACCTGGTCGAGGGGGTCCTTGAAGAATTGGGGGATGAAGGGGGCGGAGAGCGAGAAGACGAAGGGCTACACACAGGCACATATTGATTTCAGCTGTCGTTTTCTCTTTTCTGTTGAGGGGAGGAAGGGGGGGGGATGTTCCTACCTTGTCTTTTGCAGCGGCTTCTTCAGCGAGAGCTAGGACAGACGGCACGGAGACTGTCAGGTGGTAGCCGCCAACGTAGTACACCTGGGCCTTCTCAACCAGAGACCAGACATGGGGCTGCTTGAGGTGGTCAATCCTGTATTCATTGGCGGCAGCAAGGTGGGTGACCAAGCTACGGTTGTGGCCGGTGATGATCACGCCGCATTTGCCGGTAGGCTGGACTTCGTCGACGCGGTATTCAGTGTGCACGCCGGCGGTCTTGCAGGCCTGTCGGAGGATGTCGGCGTACTCGTCCTTGCCGACGCAGCCAATATAGACGACCGAGTTCTCGGGGAGGATGTACTAAAGGGAAAATTAGAGCGAGTTGACAGGGGTCAGGAGAAGAATCTGTATGTATCCTACCTGGGCGCCTCGAGCGGTGTTTTGAGCACCGCCTCCTGCGATCAGTTTGGCTTCGTGGTTCTGGAGCAGATCTTCATAGAGACCCATGTGTTTCTCCTCGGCGAGAATGGCATCGTTGGCTTTGACCTCGTACTTCTGCAGAAGCGCCTCATCTCTATAGAGCTAGGTCAGTTTGCAAGCCTATTGGTATTGGAAAGGGCAGAGAAGCGCACCCGAATCCTTGGATATCTGCACGAAGTTAGCCGTCAATTCAATAGAGCCATAGAGCCATAGAGCCATAGACAGGCAACGCACCGAGAAGAGGGTTTTCCAGGCAGAGCAGAGGGTATCCTTGAGCGGCAGCCATTTTAGACTTGTCGTAAGCAATTGACGTCTGGCTTGATGTATGTAAGAGAGAGGAAGACGCAGCGAGAGAATATACAGAAAAAGACGTGGGGTTCGGATAGATTTAACTAGCAATAGGAGCTGCGCTTCGGTGTCCGTCCACACCACTCAGTAAACACTACACCCAGTACACTCAGCACCGTCACCTTGGACTCAGGACTGACTGCCTATATCCCGATCTAATTCCTCCTCCGAGTGTATCTCGACATGTCCCATTCTCACTCCGCGCTGGGCATCGCGGAGACCATCCAGAGCGCCTCCATCAAACGCCATCCCTGGCCAGCACACGACATCAACCCCGCCACCGCAGCGTCAGAGAAGGAACTACACTATCCAGACACAGACACAGAAACAGACACAGCCAGCATCCCCTCCGACATCGTCGACCGGCCGGCTCTCCGCCCGGCCCCGCGTCGACCGACCCTGCCGCCTCTGCCCGACCTGCGGTTCGAGCAGAGCTACCTGGCCAGTCTCCGCGGCGCCGAGACATGGCAGCGCATAGCCTGGATCACCGTGAGGGACCAGCTGCTTCTGCCGCTGATCCAGGGCACTGTGTTCACGCTTGCTCTTTCGGGATGGCGGTTCTGGAATCGCAATGCGCAGATTCATGGGACGTCGCTCGGCACGCGGCTGCGGCGCTGGTGGTATGAAGTGAACAATTGGCCTGTTCAACGTTCTGCGCCGCGGTCTTTGAAGGCCGATAGTAGGAGAGTTGCTGGGCGGATTGAAGATGTGAGCTTGAAACCGCTTTCTTTTTCCACTGTGTTGGAGTTGTTGTCTAACTCGAGGGTTTCTAGTTTTATACCGCGCAGTTCTCTAGTGATTGACTAGCCGACTAATTTGTCTCTCGCTCGTTGCATTGGGACTATGGAGTATGGTGTTATTGCTTCTTGATATTCGGGCTGCCACGAGCAACTGTACATTATGACAAGTCAGCAGATATAAGCTCTGATATAAGCATACTCGAGTCCAGCGGTACTCTATCAATATTATTATAGCTACTACTAGATCTAGATCTAGATATCTAATATCCCTCTACCCAGACAGAACTGGACCGAACAGAAACATAATCTCCTCATTCATTGCCGTTCTGCATCCGCGACGGTTCAAGAGGCGTCATAGGGAGTTCCTGCGTACTTTTGGCGGTCACTTCCTCCGGTTTCAGGCCCTGATGCGCGGCCACATCCACGTTTTCCTTGGAATATTCATAATGCGAGCTGGGGCCTGTCTGCTCTGATGTCCCGTTGGCGGCTTCCGCCTTGATGGAATTCGAGATGGAATTCGAGTCCGGGGGAGTATGGCCGGAATCAATAGGTGGCTGCTGTAGTTGATTGGGCTTGCCGTAGTGTAGGTGCACAACGAGACTTTGCTGTTTCTCCTCGTCAATATCGAGCATCGACTCGTCGTCACTGGGCTCGTCTTCGTCGTCGCCTTCGAACTCGTTTTCATTGTTCGACTCGTCGTCGCCTTTCCAGCTAGATGCAGCATCGGACTCTTCATCGCTCACATCATTTGCGTATCTTGACGTGTGGCCGTTGGTCTGGCCACGCGTACTACGATGAAGACGGTTTTCATCTTCGTCGTCGTCCTGGTCCCGGTCTACATCGCGCTGTCCACTTAGGGCAGACTCTCCATATATGCCCCCAGCGCGTGCCCGCACCTGACGACCACTCGCTGTAAACGTCGGTCCTGCGGGCTCTCCGGAACTCGTGGCGCCAGAAACATTCCGTGTAGAGCGTCGTGTAGCAGGAAAGTCGTCGGAGAACATATCTTCGTCATCAGAATACGTATATTTAAGCTTCTTGCCACGCGTACGGCCCTCGTAGAGTGAAAAGCCAGGATCTGGGCGAGAAAACGCAGCTTTCCGTGCCAGTCGGTAATCACGTCGCCTCCGTTTCTAAACAAATATCAGCACCTTGATATATCATAGATGTGTTCGTGGGTGTGAGCGAGAGAGAAAGAGAGAAAGACAAACCTCTTCTCCACCCTCAAACCGTGGAATTGCATGCATGATCCGCTCGCTGAGTTTCTTGGAACATTGCGGTTTTTCCAAGGCCAGTTTCTCTGCAATGGCTCGGAGCTCTTCAATGGTGCCTGCTACGCTCCACCACGTGTTCGTCTTCAGCGCCGGATTGCTCTCTCGGTAGAGGCGAAAATGGGTATCGTCCTGGCCCTCTATAAGCCAGTAGCGTCGTTTCAGCTCGTCTCTCCCCCATGGCTGGACCGACAAGGGCTGGTTAAGGTCGTCTTCGTGTCGGGCCTGCTTATACGAGTCCTTGATCTTGGCCTGGATTGCATCGGAGGAAGACAGTGACCACAAGATAAGAGCTTTGAGGAGGCGTAGCTAGGCTTATTGTCAGTTACAATCACTTAGTATACGTATATAAAATTTCGCACCCTTTCTTCCGGTGTCATGGTGGTGAACGTGCGGCCGCCGTGAAGAGGATTCTTGCCTTCCCAGGCCCGCGGCCATTGGGAAGAGTGTGTCTGAACTGCCTCCTCCAAGGCGCGTTGATAATGCCCTTTCCTGTCATCCTGATTAGCTGTGCAATCCGTGTCGTAGTAGCGCGAGCAGGAGCCATACTCAACGTCCTTCTTGCGATTGAGCACCAGGCCAATCAGCGCGCATAGCAGTTTCTCGACATGTTCCCCGGGCGTTGCGTCTTGCACGCCGCTCTCGATGTCCTGCGGACCGTAGTGTGGCAGTGATTTCGGGAAGGCGTCACTGAAGCGCGCGCGAAACATCACAATGAACTGCACAATGCGGCGTGGTCAGCGGACTTGGCACAAGAGAACGCGTCAAGCTGGAGGAAGCAGAATAGGATAGGATAGGATAGGATATATATACGTACGGCAATATCTGGGTTGTCGGCGAGGACGTACTCGTGCGGTGGTGACGCAGGGCGCTTGGGCGGCGGCGGAGTCTCCTTCAGCTTCTTGAAATAATTGGTGATCGGGGCCGTGGCTTCGAATGTGATTGACATGGACTCGTCGTCAGTCGGCGGTGCCGAGGACAACGACGAGGTATCGGAGAAGGACATGGCGTGTGCTGTTGTTGTGTTGGTTGGGTTGGGGAGTGGGAAGTTAGTTGCTGGAACGGATCCTCTCTACATAGTATCCTACGGACTACGTGTTTAAGTGCAGCGGCTATCAATAATCACACGCGCGCCGCATCTATTTATCCTACCGAGCTGTCTCATTGTGTTTCACGCTCGCATTGTAATTCGTCTCTAAACACTGAACAGCCTTTCCCTAAACTACCGGCGTCGGAGCGAACAAAGGCAGAGCTGAGAACATGATGCCACGCAGGTCCACCTCACAGAAAGTGTGTACATGCAGAGGAGAATATGGACGTAATCCAGAGTAATTGATTCCACAGAGCACTCGGACAAGACCTCGGGACAGTTCATGGAGCAAACTCGATATCCAGGCCTGGCTTGCTGCGTGATATAATATATATAATATATATAATATAATATCGAGAGATCTTGCAGCAATTCAACGAGGATAAGCTCTAGCAGACAAATCAGCGGAGATTCCGAATGAATTAATAGTCAGTAAATAGGCGAAAGTTGCTAGAAAGCTATCCTAGGCTTCAGGCAGATAGTTACTGTCAAGCGGTCTCTTGGTTATCGGCAGGCAGCGTGGTTGAAGCATCGTTCTCTTTACTGCATCCTCTCCAGGAAGACTGCAATAGCATACTGTCATTTACACGAGAGATCTCTTGATGAGATGCAAGCCACCTAGGTACGCATGCTATCCAGTATCCGGCCTGAGAAGAAAACCGGACAATTTGGTTGCAGGTCAGCCGTATAAGTCTGCAGAGTCATAATACAGAACAATACAGACTAAATAGAAGATAGAATAGAATAGGAATAGAACAGAAATCGAAATAGAATAGAAACAGACGTGGTGTGCACAAGTGGTGAGAGGTGGAAGTCGGCGGCTCCAACGTCACCGCCCCCACCTGCCGCTGCCCTCTCTACAATCTGCAATCTCCATCCTACACTGTTACAGCATCAACTTCATCAAGTATACCCCTTCACCTTTGCTGTGTTATTAGACGAAACTCCAATGGAGGCAATCAAGGCCGTTTTCTTCGGCCCCGACCCCCAGGTCCAGGTATGGTGCCGGCCCTCCGCGCATCTTTCATCTGTTCATCTGTTCATTACCGACTGACTGACTCGACTCAGATGCGCAAATGCAACCAGCTCATCCGGCAGAATACGCGCCAGCTCGACCGCGACATCGCCAATCTAAGGGCCCTCGATTCCAAGACGCGGCAGCTGATCGTCAGTGCATCGCGCCGGGCTCAGAGGAACCCCTCGCAGGCGAAGCAGGCCACCGCCGAAACCAAGACGTACGCCCGCGAGCTGCTGCGCATCCGGAGACAGAGCGCCCGCCTGAATACAAGTCGCGCCCAGCTGCAGAGCGTGCAGATGCAGGTGAACGAGGCCTTTTCGGTGCGGAAGATCCAGGGCAGCCTCAAGAAGTCGGCCGGCATCATGAAGGACGTGAACACGCTGGTGCGGCTGCCGGAGCTCAACAGCACCATGCGACAGCTCGCCACGGAGCTCGTGCGAGCCGGCATTATCGAGGAGGTCGTCGACGATGCCCTACCCAGCGACGAGCTGCTGGAAGACGAGCTGGAAGAAGCGGACTCTGAGGTTGATAAGGTCCTGCAGGAGATCCTGCAGGGCAGACTGTCCAAAGTGGAACCGATTCGTCCGGATATCGCCGCAGAGGAGGCGCCTACTCCAGAGGAAGAGTTCGAAGAGCAGGAGGCTACGCTGGAGCAGATGCGAGGCCGTCTCGAGGCGCTGAAGAGCTGAGTATGACTTTCAACGACGATATTTTTTTTTGTTTACGTTTTTGGTTTGTTAAGGCGTAAGGCGCAAGGTTGGGCTTTCTACGAATTAACAGCGACTATTCTATTGTTCTATCACGGTTGTAAATTCTTTTCAATGTATACATTCGCCTCTACCTATATTCTGATAAGTCGGATCTGACACGTGAGATCCACCCAACGTTGATACGAGATAATCAAGGAGGAATATATAAAAATATATCGCAGTATATATATTATATATCCATGGATATATATGATTATATATATATACTGTATATAGGTATATGTTTAGGTGTAGATGTTTGGTTACACGATCATGTGACAGCCGCGGAACAACGATAGTCCGCCTTCCTAGTCCCAACTTCCCGCCGCGTCTTCTTCCACTTCCTCCACTTTCACCACTTCACATTCTGCACTTCGCCCAGTCGACCCTCGCCTATCAACATCAACATCAACATCGTTTCATCGCCTGTTTTATCTCGCAAGCATCCAGCACTACCTACCTACTAGCCAACTCGGATTTTTTTGTCTCTGTGTCCGCCAAAGTACCGCGCTACCCGCTGCGGTCAAACGACACCGTCAACATTCCGCCACCACCCAACTTCTTCTCCTCATTCTTATCCTCTCTTTTCTCCTCCATAGTCATGTCTTCCAAGCTCGACCAGTCTCTCGAGGACATCTCCAAGTCCCGTCGCCAGAGCGGCCGCGGGAACAATCGTCGCCGCAGCGGTGCCGCCAGAGCCGCTGCTCCCAAACCGCCCGTTGGAGGAATCAAGAAGAGCACCCGGCCCGCCAGAGGCGCTGCAAAGGGCACCGCCATCGGCCCTACCTCCCCACTGAACGAGAGCAAGATCATCGTCAGCGGACTTGTAAGTTTGAAATGATCCTATCAGATTTATCATATCGCGCATACACATACTAACCCCGACATAGCCGCACGATGTGAGCGAAGCCAGTATCAAGGTATGTTAATCGAGAGGCTACGCCTTGGGTATTCGTCGCCATTCTGTTTCGAAACCTCTGAGGCGCGTCGGCTTCTGTTGCGATACTCCGTTTGAGACGTTCGCAACGTTGAGTCCAGTCCAGTACCAGACGGGTGCTCCTCTTGGCAACGGTCTGCTTGAATGCGCCTTGTTGCAGGAGTCGAGCTCCGTCGCGTCTAGCGCGATATAAACCTGGCTTGTGGCCCGTGGCTCGTGGCTCGTGGCTCATGACTCATGACTCGCCGGTTGTTCGCTTGCTGACGGTACTGACGGTACTGACGGTGGCTGAACCACCGCTCAACCTTGCTATACTACCTTGGCGGATTCATTTCCTTATCTCTCTTTCGTATGGTTTGGGGCATCAGTGAGCACATGGGTGGTTCGACATGAGATATTCGGGGGTCGTCTGATATCTGCGAAAATTATATCTGCGAATATACACGTGGGCTCTTGCATCTGGCATTGTCGTTTCCTGATCCGGAAATATCTGGCGGTTGGTTCGCTTCAATGGTGATTCATATGGAGCTATACCTACGAACTATGTACCGGTTCAATGCACCATGTCATAACTATCACCGCGGTGCTTAACGATTGGCTGACTGGCTGGCACATATACGCTCTCTGGTGATAGGGATTGCTGCTGCCATAATTTTCGCGCTGGGCCTTGTTTCCGATGTATTGAACTCGATGTATCACGGTTATCAGATGTGCTCGCTGATGCCCTGATCCCGATCGATCTACGCGCGCTTCTTTCGCTCTGTTCTCGACGTCTCAATATTCGGTTGTGTCCGACGTTGCATTGAAAATACTGATATCTCTTGGCGCTATAGGACTACTTTGTCAAAACAGTTGGCCCTGTCAAACGGGTCACCGTCACCTACAACCAGAACGGTGTCAGCCGCGGCATCGCATCTATTATTTTCAGCAAGCCCGACACTGCAGCCAAAGCTGCAAAGGAGCTGAACGGAACGCTTGTGGATGGTCGACCAATGAAGGTACGGCGGTTTATTCTCGATTTGTTTAGTGGATAGTCTACTCATACGAGACTCAGGTTGAGGTGGTCGTCGACGCGACCCATGCGCCTCAGGTTGCGGCGCCTAAGCCTTTGAGCGAACGTGTTACGTAAGTGAACCAGGCCAAAGATTATGTTCTCTCCCTCTCTCTTCTCACACTTTTCGACTATATAGTCAATCCAAGGCTCAGCCTAAACCGGCCACTGCCACGAAGAACGCCGCTGCAGGCCGCCGTGGCCGCGGCCGTCCCCGCAAGGCGCGAAATGCCGGTCAGCGCGGTAAGAAGTCAGCCGAAGAGCTGGATGCGGAGATGGATGATTATTTCGCGGGCTCTGAGAACGCACCTGCGGGTGCAGAGGGCGCGAACGGCACTGCTCCAGCGGCGAATGGAGATGAGGCGATGGCCGAGATTTCCGTGAGTTTCTCCAGTCTTTCCATCTTGATTGTGTGCTAACGTGATATCTCGCAGTAATGGATACCCGACATTATACGACCCGTACCGAGGCGTGTACTCTATCGTGTTTAATTCTTTCTTGCTTCATACCTACTTTAGTACTTGCAGTGTTTCCGAGATTGAGCTGGGACGGATATTGGTTGATTGCATTCGATTAGTTTTTTTTACTGGTAGTTATTTCATAACCTGATTCACGCCATCCTTCTACCCGGTGATTTATTCCGAGTTTTTCTCCGTTCACTAGATCATAGACCCATGGATCGCAGTATGACTATGCCTTAACCTAGGTATTGTACTTACAAGGTAAAAAGGATAGCGATTAAAGGCGAATCGGCGACAATTCAAGCACCGACGTCTATTCATCAAGTTTAGTGTTATTCTGACCCGGATTATTCTCTTATTCTCTTTTGCTTGTTGAATACGCGAGACATTAATAATCGAAATCGAGGCATAGTCATACAATTCAGTTATTTCATGTCTCTCGGATACTCGTCCCGAGACTGTCCTGTCTGTACGGATGATACAGATACGTATTACAAATACCGAAATACGAGTACTGAATACGAGTACTGAATACGAGTACTGAATACAGAGTACTAAACACGGGGTACTAAGTAGAATGCTACGGTTGCGGCGGGCACATCCTATCTAGGCCTCAGGTGAACCAGTTTGTACTTAACTAATAGTTTGTCATCACATGTATATTCTAACTAACTATTGTTGTTGTTTTACGAGCACGTGCGATTTCGGCGCGCAGAGGGCGGTTAGTTCGATCAACTTGTACTTCGTACTTACGTGCGTAGATAATAGTCAGTAGAAGATTAGGTAGATAGGATGAATAATATTTATGCGTTGTTGTGTACGGAGTACGTGTTTCTGGTTGATGCCTGATTCTTCGTATTTATTTTGGAACACGTTTAAGGATATGCATGCATCCGCCTTGCCTTACTTAGTAGTCTTCAGATCAAGGGTGGGTGCATTGCAGATAACAGATCCAGATTTATTCAGATGGCGGCTGTGTGGCATTCTGCGGTGAGCGCACCACGTATGTACCAGTTATCTAGACACGTCGATGTTTGTTGTCTATCCTAGTTCGGATTAACAAGACAACTTCAAAATAAGGATTCCGTAAAATAAAAGGGAAAAAGAACGACAAAGGGCTGTCTCTTTGTCACGAGTCGTAGGCTGTAGCAGCTGTCACTCCGCGGATTTGACTTGTCGAAACGTTGGAAGTTGACTTGCCTATTTAGGCAGGCAGTTGTATCATCTATCATCTACTACGTACGTAGCCAGATTAGAATTATTATCACGTATAGAACGGTTCTACAGAGTCATTGGAGAAGAAAAGAAAAGAAAAATATCAAATCACATCGCTGTTTGTCGCGCGAGACGTGATGTGATAGATGACTCGCCGCCATCAGCCTTGCATGGAACGTGTGGTTGTACAAGATTAATAATGCAGCCTTCACTTTCACGCCGTGCTTGTTGTTAAGTGGTTTGACAACCATCCATGCGAAGTTTGCTGTCAGCGTCAAGTTTCAGCACTGTCAAGTGACTGATTCGATTGCGTATGGATGGTAGCCTATTGATGGCATGAATAACTCAGGTCTCATCTCTATGCCTTGGTATAAGTCATCTAACACTTAACAATAGTTAAAAGTAGTTACACTGTTACAATAGGGCAAGCGATCGACACACCGACAGCGTTGATTGGCCCGACGGAGCGGACGAGGCGGCCCGCGCCGGGGAACGAAGCGGTCGCATTATTTTAAATAGTCCAGACATATACCTAGGTAGCTATTGGTCTTGTCAAACTGTCATTCGCGAGACGAATCCGATGGATAAGCTGACCGCCAGAGTAGGTGCAAATGCGGTGAAGACTGAAGAGTGTATGTAGTACGGGTAAGTCAAGGATCAGGTAGGTAAACACCGAATGGAATGGCAAATGCCTAGGTAACTGCGTACCAAGCCTATGGTAGAGTACTAGAGTTACATCGACGTACCGAGGATATCAAATCCTTCTAGAAAAGTCTGGACGGGACAAGTTATATGAAGCAATATAAATCAATATAAATCCTACCTAGGTAGGCTAGTAGGCTAGATAGAGCGCCGGTATCCGTTCCCATGTCGGGATTAGTGCAGTCCTTTGTTTTGCCTAACAAAGAGCTTTATTTGAATTTTTACCTAGCAGGCTAGGTTTGAGAACTTGAATCAACGGCCAGACGGGTCGAATAATTTAGCAGCAACTTAGTACTCCGTAGTAGTACTCCATAGTCAGGGAGAATTAATTTATGGCCCGGGAAGGACGGAATGGGAGTCTAGATCAGAGTCTCTACTCTAGTACTCCGTACTTACTACTACTAGAGGACGAGTACGGAGTAGGAGGATTCTTTTTATTCTTGACAGCCACAAGCCACCGTATGCAGCCACCTGTATGCTGGCTGACGTCGGTGCAGTATCTGTGCATATAAAATGGCAGAGCCAGGCAAGGACTAAGATGACTCGTACATACTACATAGTCATGTAAATACTCCGTAGTAAATAGTAAAAGTAAAAGTAAATAAATACTTGAACCAGGATAGTAGATACAGACAACAAGCAAGGAATGTAGACCCAGAGCAGTGGATGGCATGGATGCGGAAGGCTTCCCCGGCACTAAGCTAGCACCCTTTCTACTAGTTGAATGTTAACATCCCAGCTGGCCGGGACTGAGAATTTACCTAGGTAACTCTACTGCCTCTACACCTAGGTAATAGGTATGGAGTACACTCAATGAATTGTACGAAACGATCAGGCAGAATTCATCAGCAACACCTGTGTGCACTGTGTGGTGTGCTGACTGTAAGCTTCGTATAATTCGACTCCCTAAAGCGGCAAGTCGAGTAGGGGCGTAAGACTACGGAGTAAGAAGTAAGAAGTGATATTTTAAATTTGAGAATTAACCGTATGGACTATGGAGTAGTGCGGTGACTACGCCGTATGCAGTATAATCCTCAAGAATAGCTTCATCCGACACTCTGGTTTCCCCTGGATCGCCGGATCCATAGTTGGTTGCTGGGCTGACTTCAAGTTACGGAGACGGAGTACGTACTACGTAGTACCGCGAGATAATATCGTGAATACGTATATAAAGCAATTCCTAGGCGGACTTCGTGAGAAGAGTTCACAATCGATCTGTCCAGCGCATCGAGCAGTCGACTCATTCTCTTTATTTCGTTAATACTGATCTATCGCATTCATTCATTCACTTTCATCTCCTTGACAATCAATAGTCAATAGTCAAACCGAGTCAGATTCTTGTGCCGGCCCAAGACCATTCATCCCGTCCTGCAGCAACCGACGTTGTTTGTGATTTAATCATATTCACCGCATCTTGCAGTCACACCCCTTGCGCCGGCTGATCGATAAACTCTCGATCGGATCCAGGCTGCATAGCCCGTAGGCTTTGAAACTGGATACGTCCTCATTCCGCACACGCACCCTTGCTGGCCGTCTGTGCACCCCCAGAATCTGGTGGCTATATAACTGAGCTACGTACTCCGTAACTACTTGCCTTGTTATCCGAAGCAAGGCAGCAAAAGACTTGCGGAAAGCAAGATTGGTGGTTGGGCGGAAACATCAGAATCGACCCGACTAGACTTCGGCAAGCGCTGCTATTGTTTATTATTTATCAGTCTTGGGCTCTTAGCGCGCTGTGTTATTATTAAGTATTAGTACTTATCGCGACCCCCACCAGCGAAAAGGCTGACCGTCACATCGGACGCCTCTGATTATCGTTGCATTTGCATCCCACCAGGGGCCGTTTGCTGTCACCGCTGTTTGCCAACTTATATCCAGCCCTCCCTTGTTTTATTTATTCTATTCTATTTTCGTTTTCATTCACATTCACATTCATACACTTTATTTTTATCATCCGTGTTCTACCGCCGACCAGAACAAACAAACACCTCGGCTTTGACGCGGCTTGAAAATTACCCCAAGCGGAACCCCCAAACTCCAACCGTGGAACGCGGCGGGAATTCCCCGGACAAACAGATTTACTTTACAAGTAGCTACTTATATACTGCGACATTCCCCCGGAGTCGCGGGCTACTACATATACTATCTTTTTTTGTTTTCTGGTGTGTCAGAATACAAAGATATCACATCACCATGCGGTTCAGCTACAGTTATCATCGCGGGAGCACATCCTCTTCGCCCTCTCCGTCCTCGCTCCCACCACCACCACCGCCTCCACCAACGCCCAATGATGGGCTCTTAGACATTACTCCTCGCAAGTCATCCTTCTCCAGCGCCATGGGCATGGGCATGAGCTCAGCCTGCGCATTCCCTTCCTGGCCCAACCGGCCGTCTCTCCTCAGCCCGGAGTCGGAGGAGTCTGCCGCCAGCTCCTACCTGTCCGACGAGGATCTCTTCCCCACAGACTTGCCCATGCCCATCACACCGCCGCCAGAGAGCCTGGTGGACGAGGAGTCCGCCGTCTCTGACCCGCTGATGTCTGGTGGTGCTGCCGACGACCTCACTACCGAGGAGCAGATCCAGATGATGCGGGCCGCGGCCGAGGAGGACGAGCGAAGAATGCGGTTCCTGGCGCATGTGCACGCACATGCGCGCGCCCAGCAGGCCTTCAAAGTCTCGCAGTTGGCTGCGGCAGAGCGCGAGAACGCCAAACGCAAGAAGAAGCGTCCCTCGGTTACGAGCAAGAAGCATCGGTCGGCGTCGTCGTCGACCAAGGCTTCTGGTCGCTGATTACAACAATCACCCGCATCAAACTCATCTATCCTTCCTACTACGGCCATCTCTTCAGAGCGCTGTCGGCCGACATCCGCATTACCCGATTTGGAAAGCAACGGTTATCGTACCGTATCTATCCGACCCCGATGTCCGGAACGCGCTCCGACAGACCATCAATACAATACGATACATACGTACATTCGTCCATACGTACAATACAGTACGGTCACAGCGTTACACAGCGCGACCGGCGGCAACTCCTTTAATCGTCGGCCAATCGTCCTCTTCTTCTTCACCGCCTCGAGTGACTCACTTCACTTCGCTTCACTTCATCGATTCCATAATTTCGATTATTTACCTAATTGTCGTTCTGTTCATTCACCTTCCAACTTTATAAACGACGGAGTTTTATTTTTTCGATATTCTTTCCCGGCATTTCTTCGTGACTTGTGACTACCTTGTTTTCGTTCTAGATACCATTTCCATTGCATATACCCCTCATGTATTTGTCTTTTCTTCTATACCCGATACCACGTCTTCATTCTACAGCGTTAGCGTTAGCATAGCATTTATATCTGGCATACTATTGATTATTCTGGATCTATTCAAGTACAGTAAACCCTTTCATAGTTAACTACGTAGCTTGTCGTATACTTAAGTATACGGTAGTATGCTGCTTATCGCTTATCGATAAGATAAGATAGCGATAAGGAAAAGCTCGTCTGCTTTAACTTACGTCCACCACAACTAGGTAGTTATCAAGTCAACAAGCAATGCCCGAAGAAACACTCCTCTCCGAACTCTGCAGTATCTGGTAAGCAACCCACCCAGAGTATATATAGTGTAAGCCATCACACTCATTCACAATCCCAGCCACGTTTCTCCGCCTAAATACCGCTGTCCACGCTGCTCCGTGCGCACCTGCTCGCTGCCCTGCACGCGCAAGCACAAGACATGGTCGCAATGCTCCGGCGTGCGTGACCCGGCCGCTTATCGCACGCGCTCGCAGCTGCAGGACCCGGCCTCGTTCGATCGAGACTTCAACTTCATCACGGGCATTGAGCGCGGTCTGGAGCGTGCCGAGCGCGAGGCTGATCGGAGAGGGATCCAGTTGGAGCATGAGTATATGCTTGATTTGACTGCTTCATCATCTTCTTCAAGAAACAAGAGGAAAAGAACAGGAGATGCTGCGTCGTTGGTGAAGGGTGAATTGGGGTTTGTGCGCGCCGCGGAGGCCGCGGGTGTCAGGCTCGTGAGGGCGCCGAGGGGATTGACGAGGCAGAAGTTGAATCGGTCTAGGATTCATCCTAAGTATTGCGTCTTTTTTCTTTTTCTTTTTCTTTCTTTTTTCATTGCTGTCGATATCGTTGACTAACGGAACAACAGACACAAGTGTCTCAACTGGAGCGTGGAATGGATCGTGGCTTCCACCGGACAGAGTCTCGTCCGGCCGTGTCTCGAGAACACCGCGTTGCGCGAAGCGTACGATCGCGTATTCCCAAGGCCGAAAGATAAAGATAAAGATAATGATAATAATAATGATGATAATATTATTGATACCACTTCCGGGATAGGAGCCGAGTCTCAGGATAGCCCGCTTTCCCATCGAAATGTCTATTTTTATCTCCACCGTCAACGAACACCTGCCAGCCATCGACACACCGTTCTGGCTGGCCCGTTGAATCCGGCGGCGACGCTGCGTGAGGTCCTTCGCGGTCGGAGCGTGGTTGAGTTTCCGACTGTGTATGTTTTGCAAAATCCGCTTAAGCTTAAGGAAAGCGGGGAGACGGGAAATGCGCGCTTTGTGTTGGAGGAGGTGTATTTGAGGGAGCATCCGGGTGATGATCAAGAGGAGGATTATACGAGTAGTGAGGGCGAGTCGAGTGAGGGGACTAGTGATGATGATGATGATGATGATGATGAGGATGAGAATGAGGATGACGAGGTCTCGGTCTGATTATAATTGCACCCGTTACACTATTCTTAAGGTTAGGTTCACCCCCTAAAGAGAATAGGAACTATATATCATCTTCAGACAATGGATAGACTCATGTTTCATCGAGCGTTTCTTCAATCAGTTCAATCTCATCTTCCAGACTAGACATGTACTTCTGGTCTTCAGCCGACAGCTCCAACTCAGCACTTGAAGGTCGTCCTCCTTCCTGTACGACGTTAAACTGTGCCCTGTATGCCGCACTAGCACTAGCAACAGGCGAGCCCCGGAGGTCCCCTTGACTAGTAAAACTCGGATACAGAAGAATCGAGCTGGGCAGCTGAGCAAAGTCCTGGCCCGGCTCGACTTTGAGATATTTGATCTCGAGGAGCCGGTATTGCGCCGCCCAGACGTGAGAGCCGGAGAAGGACATTCTTGAATGAAGATACTTGCTATGTCCAATGCCGAGCGATGCACCGACAGGAATCGACATTAGATCGAGGCCTGTGCTGGTGCTGGTGTCAGAACCGCCTGCAGCCACGCTTGACTCGATGCGTCGGTTTTTGATGTGAAGCACAGTGGCATCCTCGAATAGGTACATGCCGGTGAGCAGCCAGATCTTGGGCGTTCGAAAGGACTTGAGCTTGAGGAGTAAGTCGCTTCGACTGGCTGAGACCCATTTTCGGAGCTCGTTTTGGGCGGCGGCGTTCTTCATTATCTCTGAATTGAGAAAGCTGTCGGGGCTGTATTTTTGGCCTGTTAAAGACAGTCTGAGATACTGGTAGGCAGGTAGATGAAGTTGTTACCTTTTCAGGACCACTCGTCTCCCCTTCCTGGCACTCACGACGGTTTCATCTCCAAAACCAACGTCGAGAGACACACGCCCAATACCGCTGGAAAACACGCTTATTCCAGGGCTGTGGCTGGAGCCATGACGAATCGAACATTCCTTGAGCTCTGACACTGAAGCATGTTCTTCTAACTCGACATCCCTGTGCGAGATTAACGGAGAGAACCGTCATCATCCATGGATTGACATGGGAAAACTCACGTCAACGGTCGGTGCTTATAGTGCCGTACGGTTGTTGGGTTCGTATAGTCGCCCAATACGAGATTGCCCAGGCATAGAACGTCGATGTCTTTGCCTGTCTCGTAAAGGAAGAATGACTTTTCTTCTTTTGAGAGCATGTCTGCAATATAACTATCGAGTTGTAATTTCTCTCTCTGACCTGAACTATTCAAGTACCTAGGTACGAAACGATGCAAATATATCTACTACAAATCAAGTGATTCAGCAAGGCCGAGTGCTAAATGCGCCTCTAAATCCATCCCAATCATCTTGCAAGATAACCGAGGCGCAGCAACAGCCACTCGGATTATGTTCAGCTCGTCAATACATACCTAGGTAGATGAAGTTTTATTTCATACCACAGTAAACCCTGGAAGTTGAACTGTGGACTATTGAGTAAGGTTTCATGTCAAGGTATGAACAGCAATGGATTTTGACCACCTGTGCAGCCCCTTCAGCGGCTCAATTTTCACAGAGGAATACCGCGGAGATTTCCGTAAAGCAGAGGAAAGCCTAAAGCTGAAGCACTCTGCCGATGGAGCCAGTGATGTATCGAGCCTGACTCTGCAGCAGGCGTGTCTGTCTATGCTGCGAGGCAATAACGCAGAAGCACTCGCGCACTTTGAGCGCCTAGAGCAACAACAATACCCAGATCTAAGCCTACGATGGATGCTCCGAAAAGATGTATACAGAATACTCTGTGTCATTTTGCGTCGCTATCCTCCTATCCTCCGTCGCATTCCGTCTGAGCTATCTCAGCCATGGGGTGTCAAGGTTCCCATAGTAGCGGTGTCGAGACAGATATCGGAGGTTTTCGCACAATATAGAAAGAATGTGGAGGTCGACGATACCCTCACATTTGAGTGCTCCTTCCTTCTGACGGCAATCAATTTCCCAGGATTCCTTCGCTGTGCTCGTGTGCGACATCCCAACTACCCGATAGGGAAAGGTGGCAGACTTTATCAACAGATGCAGCAGGAAGTGGTCGAGCGCTTTCAGACCCTACAGTGGTGCCAGACGGCATGCGCAAGCGCTGGCATGCACCAGCTCAGTCGGTATATCAAGAGACTCGAGGCGGAGCTCTATTTCACCATTGGTTCATCAGATCAAGCAATCGAGTGTCTGCGAGCTCTGGAGAGCGAGTACGAACGTTCACAGGACTGGGTAGGATGTGCGGCCTGCAAGCTTCTAGAGGCCGACTTTGCATTGACGTCGCCTTTCTCGACACCGTTTGCCTTCAATCTGATCCCTGTGTATTCGGGAAACGCTGGGTTCGTAAACCGAGTATGGGACGAAACTGAAGACAAGCTTCCTCTTCTGGAGAGTGATGAGAGGAGGAGGCTGCTGCTCCAGCAAGCATACGATCTTTTCCAAATGAGCGATTCACCAAGAGGCTGTGCTGCTGTTAGACTACGGCAAGGCTGCATCGAGCATATGAAGTGTTATAATAATTCGTCGGGATGTGGCCCAGATGAGAGAGCCGGCTATCTTCAAGCGGCAGAGGAATACCTCTCGGACGCGTTGCGGTTATTTGATCTCGACGAGGTTCACTGTCAAATTGTGCGAGGTCATCAGATGATGCTCATGATTAGTCGTCGTCGTCGTCAAGAGGACGACATGAAGACCATAACTGCTCTCGCGCGAGAGATTGGTTCTTGGGGTCTAAGGGCAAGTAATGAAGGCATCTCGGAATTCATCGGCTCCCTTCTCATCAGGTTTGGTCGACGTCTGTTACATCAGTCTGAAGTGGACAGGGCGTTGATGTGCTTTGAAGCTGCGCGGGAATGTTTCTCTTGCATGGAGGAGCAATATGGGGCTTTCCAGGCTATGGTCTCTACCCTTACAGTTCACAGCCTGACACAGAATAATTTGCATGCACGTTACCTGATTGAACGGCAGAGAGAGAGCTTTTATGCCCTGCTCAACTACTTTGACAGACTCGCGGACTCCGAACCTTTGTATCACGGATTCCGTCAGACAAAGGTAAACGCTATCACTAGTTACGACTCCATTGTCAGTCCAGTGTACCGCAACCTCGGCGAAACCGAGGCTCTAAGGAATTGGAGAGCAGAGGTGAAAGAATTGCTCAGAGAGGGAAACGTGACGATGGCAGCTGCCTTTCGTGAAAGTCTGAGTGACCCTTTCTTCAACAGCTACTTTGGAAAAGCAGGACGCTTATTGCTGACAGGCAGTAGTAGTTCTTCTAACTTCTTTGATTCGACTTCAAGGCTTGTAAAACGGTTCGCGAGCTCGGCATTATCTTATATTACAGGAAGCAGCAGCAAACAGGCGGTCGATGAACAAGAGCAAAAGGAAGAAACACTCTTTGACCGATTGCACCAATCCCATTCTATCATGGATGACTACGCTATCGCACTCGGTCGCTACAGTGACTTGCTCCTGACTGCTGATGTTGACGAAGCCGAGAATGTTCTCCGCGCGTTCTACCTCTCTTTGCAGTCCATGGCCCCATCGTTTTCTACTAATGTGGCAAGCATATTTGTGGGACGAGAACTGGGAGACTTGGGCATCACTTCCAAGCATCTGAGATTGCTGACAGATGCAGAACTACTTGGAGAATGGACTGTGGATAAATATGCTGCACTTCATCATCAGCAGACGACATCTTCAAATGCCAATAATCAACACCACTACCGCAGTCAACCCCATTTCGAGAATGCGTTGTACTTCTGCGTGCTGGCTGGTCAATGGGATAGGGGCCACAAGTTTCTCCGCATTATTGAATCTACGGATCCGGATTTCTTCGATATTCGGGGCTGGCAGGATGTTGACATGTGGCATCGCTTTGCAAGCGCTGGCTTGATTGCAGCACACAAGGGTGAGATAGAGAGGGGCTTCAAACATCTCCTCCAGGCGTGGAAGCTGGTTGAGTCCTTTCGTAGTAATATTAGCGAGACGGAGGCCAGGCGGTCGATGATATCAACAGTTCCCATAATTGACATTACGAACGGCCTCATTTTCTTGTGTTTGGAGTGCAGAGACCGTGGTCTACCGCTGAGCATGATCGCCGACGCTGCTGGCTTTCAACAAGATCATTCTGGCGCGAGGACCTGGGAAGAACACGTTTTGCTCTTTTACGAAAAGTCCCGCGCTAGGTCTCTGTTGGATTCTTTGAGATCGCAGGAAGAAGAACAGCCCGGGGAAGAACCAGAACCCAAAATCAATAAAAGATATAAACAAGCCAAACTGAGGCAACTGCGCTCCCTCGCAATCGAGAATCATATACACAAGGGTACCGGGATGTCAACGATAGACCAGCAAGAGTTGGACATGCTAGAGAAGGAGCTTGGATCTGATGATGGCGGCCTCGACTTTGAGCAACCCATGCTTTCACTAAGCCTGAACATTAGTCCCGGAGATTTGTACGGTGCTATCCCCGAGGACGCCCTAGTTATTGCGATTTCATATTCACGGGAGGCAGTTTATGAATTGGCAATTACAGCAGGCAATGGAGTCGTATTCGCCGAGAAGCTGGAGGTTGTGCCGACTCACTTTCGACGTTTGGTGATCAGGCTGAAATGGTCGATTAGGGAGTCAAGGAATATGACGGCCAGAACACGAAATCAGTCATTCGCTCCTATCGGTGACCTCCTTCAGGAAATCTCTTCAGCCATTGTCCTCCCGGTGCAAGGCTTGATACGCTCGAAGAAGCATATCATTTTCGTCATGAGCTTCCCCATGATAAGTTTCCCCATCGGTGCACTCGAACTTGACGGGAAACCTCTGTGCATACAGAAAGCAATCTCACAAATCCCAAGCCTCTCAGCTCTATTCTATCTTTCCAAACGCATGGCAAATGACAAACCAGCAGCAAAGCCACAATTCATATCATCGATCTCGAAAGTGAGTACCTGGGCCGAGTACGAGGCCAGACCTACAGAGCCGCTGCTCCCGATGGCTGGAATCGAATCCGTGGCTATCTCTCATATCTTCAATACGGAGCCCATCAAAGCAAATGAAATGGATCGAGGAAGGTTTCGCAAGGTGCTGCACGAATCACGGATCCTACACGTTGCAACACACGGCGTCTTCGACCATCGATCATCATCGTCATCGTCATCATCACTCTTGAAGGCGAGTCTATTCCTCAAGGAGAAAGTCCGAGCGTTGGATCTGTTCCAGGCACAGAGTAATGCAGATCTCGTGATCTTCTCGGCATGCTCGACTGGGCTTGGAGCCATCGTCGGTAATGAAGTGCTTGGTTTCTCGCACGCGCTGCTGGAGGCAGGCTGCTCTTCTTATCTTGGAGCGCTTTGGGAAGTCAATGACATCGCGACAATGTTGATGATGGTCTTATTTTTCCGAAGAGTTCGCCAGTGCATTGACAAGGACGAAAACAGTAGTAGTACTACTACTACTACTATAGCAGAGTTGTGGAGCCTGGCGCTGCATGATTTTTACTACCTGAGCCCGAGTAGAGCTCGCGGGATTGTGCAAGACTTGATTGAGATATGGAAGAACGCAGCTCCCACGGCAAGACGGATTGTGCAGGGTGGGATGGTTTACTTGAAGAAGCTATCCCAGCGTACTGATCCTGACCAGGACGTTGAGGAGGACTCTGCAGATGTACTCGATCTCGATTATCAGCATCCTTACCTTTATGCTTCATTCACGCTTGTCGGAAATGGGGCGATTCGATTGTTGCGTTCTGAAGAATGCGGTGGTTCAATTTTATACCTAGGTAGTGATTCATCACGTTAAGCACTACGCTATACCTAGGTAGAATCTAACTCTAATTGATGCCTGGAAGCGAGAAGGAGTGTATATATGGAAGCTGTTAAGGACAGTCCAAAGCATAACTTAAGTACCTAGGTAGAATTGCGTACATCATTCGATGGACGAGTCACATATCCTGAATTCTCCATCGTATAGCTGTGCCTGTCAGGACTCAGCCTGTTCAAACGCTATGTATACCTAGGTAGGATGCTATTTCCTGAGCTTCTCTGTATCGCAGACGCAAGAGCTACGTCCAGTAGCACTATTAACTGCAATGCCGCTACCTGTGCATTTGGACACTTTGAGCAAGGATTACTATCTTCGTTACCTAGTATAGTCAGATCAGTGCTTGGCAGTCAGTACTGACAGCCTGTATCTCCATGTCTACGTTCAACACTACGACGTCTTTACTTAGAATATTCGTACATCAGTAGAAGCATTCCAATATGCATTCATCTCACGGCTTAAATACAATCATCGCCAGCGCCTATAAGCAGCCATTTGTCAAAAAAAATAAGCACCATTGGGTATCTCTCTCCATGTAAACGCCGTGAGTGTAATAAAAGAAGTTTTTGGTACGCAAGCATGCGGTGTGAGATCAAGTCAGTTTATATCTCACTCGTGGTGCTCCCCGAAAACGGCGGCGAAGGAGTGCGCGATATAATACGCCGGACAGGTTTCGAGATAGGACGCCGGATAGGTGTAGATATAACCTGCGTCGGGACGGTCTGTCTGAAGACGTAATCTTCGTCCAGGGGTACGGTATCCGGAGGTTCAGCGCCAGTCACATCCCCAGCAGGAGCCTGAGTCGGAGCAGGAACAGTAGCGGGAGCAGGGACAGAAGCAGGAGCCGGAGCTGCAGCGACAGCTTCAGTGTCTGGATTCTTGGAGTCGGTGACACTTGGCGGACGCCAATATACGTAAGCCTGCTCGTAGTATTCCGACGGCGTATTCAAAAGGCTTTCCACGGTGGGAGACTTTTCCATTTTCCACTTTTTAGCTTCAGGATGTTCAGGCATAAGGTCATGCAAGATTCGTTTGCGCCGCGCTTCGGAAGTGGGAGCAAAATTAGAAGTTTCACGGGCCAACTTCTGGATCTTGCGATAATTTAAGCCCACGACTGCTGCAAGGGCCTGGAGAGCCATTTCGGGACGTTGCATCGCGGCTTGTGTACGTGTCAGGTAATCCCGCCGTTCAATCTTGTCGAAATCATCTTTATCGAAAGATAGATCCTCTGGATCGCTTCGGTCCCATGTCTCGTATCCTTCGAGCTCGTAGAACTCGGCAAGAGAGGCAAGACGGCGGACTTTTGAAAGTTAACAAACGTCATAATATTACATATAAGCAATATCAAATATGAAGAAGGAGCTCACCATGGTTTGGTCTCTTCAAGGCCCAGAATTGACGGACTTTGATGGGGAAAAACTCAGGGAAGCGAATGTTTCCGTCCTTGTCAAGTTTGGGAACAGCGTTGATGGGTGCATTGGGCAGAACTGCAAGGGCGTTGAAACGCACATGCTTTTCATGCTTCATAAGAAACTCCAAGTTGTCAAAGCGATGGGTTAGCTGCTTAACGTCATCGCGTAGGCCGCGAACCTCCGCTTTTAGGGACTGCATTTCGAATTTCAGCTGGGCGACATCTTGCTGGAGTTTAGCGACGTCCTTCTTGAGTTGAGCGACATCCTTCTTGAGGTCAGCGACATCCGTCTTGAGGATATCGACATCCTTGCGTATGGATGCTGTTTCGTGAAAGAGCTCCGCAATATCTCTCTCGATACGCTCAAATTCACGCTTTACGTACTCGTCTTCGCGGTTGCGGCGGTCAACGTACTCTTGCTCAGTCAGTACGACTGAACGAAGATCAGTGACTTGAGCCTCGAGAGATTTTAGTCGGTCATTGAGGGAGGCCAGGGATAGTTCTGGCACGACAGGCGGGGTGACTGATAAGAGAGGGCTGGATATGTGAGAGTCCCGCGAGGGGCTTCTCCCAAGTGTTACGCTCATGGCAAGCCCAGTTTTGGTTCTTGGGTCTTGGTTCTTAGTGCATCCTAGGTTGGTATTGATGGGAAGAGGGTTGTTTTGTGAGGTGGTTGTCAGTGGGCTGAACTGCCTTGCAGTCAGTCACTGTAAGGTGGAGGCCAAGAAGTTGGAAGTTGCAGAGTTAAGCGTTCGATAGTGGCAGCGTTGAAGAGTTTGATAGTGGCAGCGTTGAAGAGTTTGATAGTGGCAGCGTTGAAGAGTTTGATAGTTGCAGAGTTGAGGAGGAAGAGTTGAAGAGTTGAAGAGGAAGAAGGAAGAGAGAGAAGTCGTCGAGGGACTTAAGAGCCTGAGGCTGACAATACGCACGAACGTAAGACCTCGTATCGGTAACTTTAGCCAGCACAATACGATCGGTGCTACAACCAATCAGAAGCCGCCTGCGGTGTCAGCCCCGCTTGTGCTGCACTGTCATTGGTGGAGCGGAGCGTCCTGCGGCGCCGCCGTACTGTACTGTAACAGCGCCCCGTGCAACCCTCCGGCGGCGCCCTGAATGCGTGTAACTTTTGTATTATTTACGGACAAACCCGCAAAAACTACAACAATTCTGGTCTTCTTCAGGCATTTCGCGAAGCATTCTAGTATTAGGCACCTACGTACTTAGCTTATGCCTAGTGATATTACGTGCTTGGATTGGTCCATTCAGTACGTTCCAAATGTTCATCTTAAACGCAGACATATCTATAACCTTGGAATCTTCCCATTCGCAGTTCCAGACGAGAATTTATGAAGGATGTGTCTATTATTCACAGCTCATCTTCGTGTCTATAGTTATTCCATTATATATAGTCAAATCATCACATCAAACTCTCGCCGCTCTCGTAGTCTTATCATAAAACTCAAGGGTCATCGCCGCCAAAAAACAGGGGATATCCTTCCTCTCCTCCACCCAAAACTTGATCAGATGCTTAATCTCAAGCGCAAACAAACTATTCGGACCGCCGGAGATCTTCATCGTCCCGTTCTCGCCATCAAATATAATCGAATTCTCCTCTCCGTTGCCCATACTTCCAGACCCGGCTGGAGCTGCTGCTGGTGCCGAGCCTGACCCAGCAGCAGCAGAACCATGTCTGTATGCAGGCGATAAATGGAACATGGAAGTAACTCGCACACGGCCATTGGGTAAGAAATCGAGCTTGTAACCGAGCACCGAGGCCACGGCTTCACGGAATTCGGAGGACTTGGCAGTCCAGATTTCCTTGAGGCGGCGCATGCGTTTCTCCTTTTCGGCAACGGTGCGCTCCATATCTTGCATTTCTAGCTTTAGACGGTCGAGCGTGCTGATGGGGACAACGCGTACGTTGGCGTGGTCGCTGCGTAGCTGGGCTAGTAGATCGCGGTTTTCGGCCTGTAAGGTGCGCAGGGTGGACATCTTTATGTTCTCAGCTTCGGAGGTTGGGTTGGCTCGTAGCTCGAGGATTCGGGTGCGTGATTGTTCCTGGAGGGCGGAGAGATGGGATTTGGTGGCGTCTAGTTCGTGGCGGAGGAGTTTGGCGGTTCGTTCGGATTTCGATAGTGATTCTTGAAGCGCACGGTTCTTGCGGGAGAGCACAGAGATTCGTTCGGATTCTGCATCGCTATCGGCTGGTGATAGAGGCCTTTTGACTCCTCGAGATGCCGCTGTTGTAGTCGCGTCTTCGTCCTGCGAAGATGTCTTTTCGAGAGTGGACAATTTTTCATGTACATTGTGCAATTCCACTCGATATTCATCCACAAGTTTCTCCAATTCTTCGATGTGCTGGTTCTTTTGCTCGTCATAATGACTCCCTTCTTCATGCATAGTCAATTCCTCCGTATCGAATGTTTTCAGCTGCGCACGGAGGTATTCCACTTCCTTTACGGCTAGTTCTCGCTGACGCTCCAGGCGGAGTTTTGCACGAGTATCCAGAGCTCCACCGGGGGCAGATGCAGTGCCTCGAAGCTTCTCAATATCCTGTTTCAATTGGCTTTTCTCGCCTTCGAGACCCTGGATAATCTCATCCTTTTCCAGAAGCTGTGGCTCCAAACTGCCGAGCTTATCGATTAGAGTTAGTTTGGCAATCCGCTCCTCCACGAGCGCCTTTACTACAGCTTCCGGGGAGTCGAACTCGGAGAAATCACTATTCGATTCGAGCATGCTAGTCCATGATCTGCGTTCATCTTCCAGGACCCGTTTCTGAATCTGCATATTTCCGAGTTCTGTCTCCAAATTCACCATAAGCTGTAGCTGGTTTTCAAGAGATTTCTTCTGTTCCTCGACGACCTCGACATTTCTCTGCACTTTTCGTAGGTGACGCAGCTCGGTCAATTGGTCACGGTTGGTAGACTCAAGGTTTCTGATGTGCGAGACTTGCTCAGACAGTTCTCTTTTCAGCACGGCCAGTTCTTCCGCTCCGCTGCCCTCGGTTCTCAGCCTCAGGTTCTCCGCTTCCAGAGTCGCAACTTGGCTTTCGAGTTGGGATAATTGTGCAGCTGTAGACTGCGCATTATTTTGTACATCCTGCAAGTCCTTTTGCACGTTTTCTAGTGTTTGGGCTAATGTGACGCGTAAAGTCTCGAGCTCGTTGATTTGCCGCTTAAACTGTCTTTCCTGGTCTGATCGTTGTGCTTGCTCTTCGGTGATATCTTCATGAAGCGCTTGCTTCTCGTCTTGGAGCGTGCGGATCCGTCGCTCAAAGCCCGCCTTGTCACTAAGCGTTGACTCTTGCACTTGTTTCAGTTCTTTCGCCAAGGACTCGCTCTTCTGGTTCGCTCGATTGTTTGCCGCTTCGGCATTCTAACTAATGTATCAGTATTACAATTCATACCAAAGAAAGGCTAGAAAATCCAACCTGGGCTTTCCTAAAGTCGGAATCTGCTCGGAGTTGAAGGTCGCGCAGCTCTTTCTCATGGCGCAACTCGGCAAGATCGCGCTCTTGTTTGAGGTTGTCCAATTCATAGCGCAGTGTGTTCACCTGGACGCGGAGTTCCTCATTCTCGAAATCTGACTCCCTGTTAGATACTGGCCACATGTCGACAAACACAAAACAACACTACTGACCACTCTTGACGGGCTGCGACTGCCGGACAGATTGTCGAAATGCCGGGTTCGAAGCCATTGCGTCGCTCCGCCCTGGGGGAAAAGAAAAGAAAGGGGAGCGACAAAACGCGAATTGTATTTTTTCTTCCGCCCAACCCTTTTGTATAAAATTAATGTCGAAGGAAGGTAAGGTTGTTGTTTTGTCGCTGGACGCGGAAGCCAAAGAGAAGAAGCTTGGAACCCAACCAGGACTAGCGCCAGCAGGTTTCGGTGCGGAGAACCAAATTTAATTTTTACCAACCATTTTTTTTCGCATATAAAAAAAATCTAGCTCGACTTTCATACTTTCGCCCTCAGCAGATATACACGGTTTCTACCTCTAAAAAGACGATCTAACAGACGGAGGAATAATATATAGCGAAAATGGGCAAAGATAAATCCGAGAAGAAGGACAAGAAGGAGAAGAAGGAGAAGAAGCGCTCCGAGACAGACGGTGTGCACAAGCACAAGAAAGAGAAGAAGGACAAGAAGCAGCAGCAGCTATCTGAAAACGCCGAGAAGGAGCTCACTACACAGGTGCTGGAAGGGCTGGAGAAGAAGAAGGAGCAACAGGTCGAAGTTACAGCAGTCACTGAAGTCGCAACAACAGAGCCACGGCCAATTGGTGCTCTGGTGCCTTTCGCAAATCCTCTGGCCGAGGACAAGACTGCCAAGAAGGTCTTTAAGACTGTTAAGAAGGGTATTTTCCCCCTCCCCCCCTCTTTTCCTTATATATATATATATATATATATATATTGCCCTTGCTGATCCGTCCAGCCGCCGTCAACAAATCGCTCAAGCGCGGAGTCAAAGAAGTCGTCAAAGCCCTCCGCAAAAGTGCCATCCCAGCCGCCAATGCACCCGTCACAGAGCCCATTGGCGTCGTCATTCTTGCCGCCGACATCTCCCCTCTCGACGTTATCAGCCACATTCCCGTTCTGTGCGAAGACCACGGCATCCCCTATGTCTTTGTTACTTCGCGGGCCGAGCTCGGTGCTGCTGGCGCCACCAAGCGGCCTACAAGTGTGGTGATGGTGACGTCCAAGTCTGGGAAGAAGAGCAGCGGCAAAGCTGATAAGAAGAAAGATGCTGATGGGGACGATGAGGAAGATTTTAGCAAAGCTTTTGCGGATTTGGTCAAGTTGGCTTTGAAGGAGCAGGAGAAGGTCAAGGTTTGATCTGATTCTTTTTTTCCTTTTCTTTTTGTGTGGCAAGTTTTGTATATTCTGGGTTTGATCTTTTTTGGTTCTTTTGATGAGAGAAGAAGCATACTTCCGTTCCTACGGGTGATCATCTTGTTTTGATTTCCTTTGGCTGTCCTTCAAAATGGCGTTTCGAGTGGTGTACAAAATAGGCAAGAATTTCCACCAAGAAATCTGATAATTCCTTTAACTCAGTCTACATATGCGGAACGCTTGCTTGCTCCTTACATCCCTGGATACAGTGGACAGCTTTGAAGTCTACGACACCGCTACATGGAGCAAATTCATCCAAATCCAAAGATCAACAGAACAAAGAAACAAACTTGCTTATCGTGGTATCATAAAAGAAGATATTATTCATGGCAAAGAGGGCATAAACTTTTGTCTTTTTTTTTGAGAGAATTCCGGCTCCTTTCTCCCGGCTATCGGCATTATACAAGAATCGATACATGCAACATGCCTCGAGGATAAAATCAATGTTAACTTAATCAAAAGTTACCACGATCATCACCCAAAAGCAAGCTTATCTCTTGTCGAACATTGTCATGACAGCCTGTGACCTGACTGAGGAGACTGTTTAAGCCTCCTGGGCGAGGATGTCGGAGTCACCCTGGTCGAGAACGGCCATGGTAGAGCAGCTAGGGAATATATATCAGCCGGATGCACAGGGTGAAAAAGATACGATACAACCGTATAGACGATTACACTCACCGGAAGAGTTTACCGCAAGCAGTTCCAAGCTCAATCTATTGTAGTTGTTAGTTAAAGCTCTCCAGAATCCCTCCGTTTTTATCTCTGATAAAAACAAAAGAGATCCCTTCTCCGAGCAAAATCCGCTCTCCGAGTGTCTAACAACTTTTTTCCTGTCTCTCCTTAAAAACAGTCTCCGCCTGAGAGAGTGCGAAATAGAGTACAAAGGAGAGAGGCAGGAAAAAGTGTAGCACTCTTCTCTGAGCAACGGAGATTGCCTCCGAAGTGCGATATAACGAAAGGATCTTCGTTCTATATCGGGTTCTCTTTTCTTCTCGCTTTCAGGCTGGGACATAAAATACTCACGTTGTTACCGCTGAAGTGGTGGACAGGGGTCTTGGCGAGCATGGCGTAGTCTGAGTTGAAGTCAGAATGAGAAAACAATAAAAAGAAGGAAGAGAGAAATGGCTTACACTCAAGCTCGGACTTGCGAAGAGGAGGGCAGTTACCAGCGATCAGGATCTGGCGTTTTTTTTTGTCAGTCGAAACTCTGCTTGTCGGGTTTTGTATAGAGTCAATGCATACCAGCTTGGCCTTGCCGGATCGCAGGGACTTGAGGGTGGACTTCTGGCCCATAGTGACCTTTCCACTCTTCATGACGAGAGCCAAACGGCTGGAGAGGGTGTCACCGGTCTTCTTAGCCTGTTGGATTTGGAGGTTAGCATTTTGTATTTTCCCGCTATTTTTACATGCACAATCAGGTAGGTGGATGGACATACTTTGGCCATTTTGATTGATCTGTTGGCTGTCTGTCGTGAAGAGAGTCGAAAGGAATGGGCTGTCGTGTCGAGTGGTTGGAAAGTTCGTGATTTCGTGATGCGGCTGTTGTGTGGGTTAGCCGAGAGGGCTGCTGACTAAGTGGCTGTAAGGAGTTAGCGTGGATAGTGGCATATGCGGCTAAGTCGGGAATATGCAACACTGTACAGTGTACAGCCTCAGCTTTAGGCTTCCTCTTTATTCGGAGCTTAAGTTTTTGCTATTTTTAGCTTCTATACATCCTTCATGTAGTCTTCTCATGTTGTACACGCAATCATACAAACAAAATGGTATCGCGCAGAATAAATGCAGTAGAGGGAAATAAATAGGAAATAGAAAAAATAATAACGAATGACATGGCGGAGAACTCAGACACTTTCTTCCTCCAATAACTTTTCATTTTGTACGCCGGGTGGATCCGTAACGCAAAGCTGATAATGTCGTGCTTCTGGCCTTCTCCCTCCGCCAGTGTCTTCGTCTGGCGACGAGGACGACCTTCGAAACTTAGATACAGCGCCGGCTACCTCGACAAGCATCATAGCGACAACTAGCAATGCTATCAAAATAAGCGTAATTGCAGTGGGGCCAAAATCGAGCAAAAAGCCCTGGCTGCTTTGTGTATGCGAAGGGTACGGCAGAGAACTGTAGTACTTTTGCTGGAAGGCCATGGCGTCTTTCTCCGGAAGTCGCAGATGGTGATAATATGTATTTGGGGGGTGGTCACGGTCTCGATAACCTCGAGGCGCGCAGTTAAGAAGGTGGTTGTAGCGACTGCCGGTGCTGTGATGGCAATTCCTATATAGTTCTTTGAGTTGTTCGTAGTCGTCGTGGACGTATTCTTCGTGCGCCAAACTTGTCCGCTCCATGCCTGCTGGAGAAATTTGTGTCTGGAGTTGCAATTGTTCGCTAGTAGTAGTAATAGTAGAAGCACCTTGTGCGCGGTGACATCCAGTATGCATGTCGCATTCCAGAGGAATGGGATCCGTGGAAACGTGTCTGTTGTGTTGCTGTTGGCTCATCAGGGATTTTAAAATGCTCTACACACGACAATGTCAGTGTTTCAGTCACAGATTAGTTAATGTGTGCACATCTTATGTCGTACCGCGTCCATGGTAAGGATTGTAACATCATCATCATGCGAAGGTAATGATGGGCTGAGTTCAATGGGGGCCATTTCGAGAAGTTGCCTAACCAGGAACTACCTGGATAGGGTGCTTATCCCTTGCAGGGTAGATCGGATAGATTTAAAGCAAACTGGAACGCCGAGTATTCTCTCTTCTTCTCCCGCTTTGTGTTGCCAAGAAAGCTTGGGACACTTCTTTTGAGAAACTCGAAAAGAAATACTAACAAGAAGGAAGGGAAAAAGAAGGCGATGAGTTTTGTCTCTGTTCAATGGATGCTGGGAGAGTGTCGGAAAGAATAAGCGACCACACGAGCGTAGGTAGCACAGTGAAAGACGACCTGAAAAGTTGTTTGTAGGTATATAACTGTAGGTAGGGATACTGGATTGTATATACAGTGGTTGAGAAAAAGCCTCAGAAGGGGCTGTGTCGACATATGTAACTACCACTTCGTATAGGTACTCCGTACTACCGCAACCGTCAAGGCTTCAACATCGAATACCAGCGCATCCGCTTGGACCACAGGCTAGTAGCTACGAAAGGTTAAATGGCAATAATATGCAGGAAAAGGTGAAAAGAATTGCATACACCGTACGGAGTAAGGTGGAAAATGGAAAACGGAACTAATCACGCAGTTCAATGCAAAGTTGCACCATCGTTTGAACTTTGAAAACCCGAAAACTTTAAAAGCGTAACCGTCATGAGGCTGCTAAATGTAGTGCGATGTGCCAAATGCTTGTACTCTGATAGGTGGGCTTATTTTTGGCTTAAATTGCAACCCGTATTTCTTAACAGTCTACTAGTCTAGACTCTAGATCTGTCCGTGACAATGAAAAATTTGAGGATCGAACTTGGCTCAAGAACGGTTAAGCAATGTCTCATACGAAGATACGAAGATGCCTCCTGGAATGTTTGAACTTCGAAGGATTACGGAGAAGGAGCTAGGTGATAGTAGTACGGAGTACAAGTGTAGGAAGTTGATGCATTTACGAGCTGGGATGTCACGAATCTCTCGATATAACGCACGGCCCGCTGTGTCATGAAGTAATCATGTAGGCTGATTCCTGGGCTGCTGTGCCGAACACTGTGGAAGACAGATGCGCGAGTGGGATTTCGTCAATTATTTTTGTGCTCGGCACAGTTGGGACGTCGTCTGTGCTTGATTCATGTATAGATGGTAGTTAAAACTTGAAAAGGCTTAAAAGCACCGGCATTTGTTCATTCGGGCTATAACGAAGTATGCGCAATACGTACAAAGAATAGTCTAACCAGAGTTAAAAATAACAGCACGTGGGCCATCTTTATTAATTTTGTACGGAGTAAAGTTTCGATTCTAAACTGAATTAAGACAAATACAGCGAAAGCCGATCTTTAACGTACAGTAACGCATAGACAGTTCGTTATAGATAATTACCCAGTCAAGTTTTGTTCTAGTATTACATAAACGTCACGTGATTGGAGGGACTCCTATCACGTGACATAGATTAGTTAGTTACCAGCTCCCCACCGGAGACAGAGAGAGACCAATCATACCATCATCTTCCCACTATAGTGCGTCCGTTATAACTCCGCTTGTGTCGGAGCGTCGGAGGGTTCAAACTTTCAAACTTCGACATGACAGAAGAAATGAAGCTTTCAATAAGCATCATCCACGGAGCGGCGGAGCCCCATGAAAGGGTCCCTTATTGGCGGCTGAAAAGTGATTCTGCTGATCAGCCTGATATGTACGGAGTACAGCAAAATCAAACTTCGCCGCTTAAAATAGCATTGCAAATCCATGCAGCTGATGAATGGATCAGCTGGAGCAGTAGGAGATGAAAACCAGTTTCTTCTTCATTAGAAGAACAGTAACCGATGAGATCCCACTCGCCGTGATGCTGATCTGCTACCATACTGCGGATATGTGCTTATGAGTGCCGTTCTTCTTACTTTCGTCCTTCAAAATGGCACGCCTGCCGATAAGATCTGTGACAGGTTCGATATTTTAACGTCTACAGGTTTACTGTAGTACTAATATATGCCACTGCATATGGAGTACTGGTGATGCGCGCCACCGCATGTTGATATCCACTCCTTATATTGAAACTTGGTGACGCTGGGCTGGGGGCAGAAGCCCAGGATGCGGGACTATGTCAGTCACCTGCTCTGTCTGAGCAACACGTCATTTCAATCTACCATGGAGGATTCCCTTACATCAAACTAGTAACTAGTATACGTATATAAATATTTATCCTCATGGATAAGGCCATACGCGATAAAAAGCTTACTTTGTGCCCTTCAACTGCCAATTCATAAAGAATGTCCTTCCTGAATGTACATGATGAATTCGTTTAATTCTGTTGTTCCTGCGACCACCGAGACTCCAGACTTCCTCCAAGCCGGCAGTTATCTGTGCCTTGCCTGGTGCCACTTTTGCATTGCTTTCACTGACGGTGTTAGAACAAGGCAAGCCATGAAAAAGATGAGATTGAAAAGAAATCTTGAAAATGAAGCTGTCTCATCAGTATATAACAGTAAAAATCTTGGGCGACGAATGACGTAGTCGCACGCGGCTGAACAATTAGCCGCAGTATAACCCTAGCCCTAGCCCTAACTGCTCATTGCTTGCCATTCGAACATGAACAGTTAAAAAGATGCGTCATAGAGATGAGAAAGCCTCGGTTTTCAAAAGAGACTTTACTTGTACCTAGACTATCAAAGAGCATAGTTAATCCAGAATGTCCTCATGTCGTATGTCCTCCATTGTACTAGAAGATCGTTTCTCAGTTCGTGCTCTCTACTGCCACTGACTAGTGCTTTTCACGTGAAAACTGTAACAAATTAAGCTAAGCAATTGCCAACCCGTGTCTATCTAGGACTTAGTGGGTTATTCAGGGCTTTGCAGGTGGCGACATGGAGTTGTTCATGTGGTAGAACTTTCTACCGATGTAGGTTTGACTTGGTTGCCGGGATGCCGCAGGGCAGGGCTTAACAGAAGTCGCAACCAACCAAATCGAGACACGAGATTTGGGCATTTTATGCTAAAGTACCTAGTAAATAATGCAGAAGCCAGGTTGATTGGGGTACAAGGAGCGCTCAAATAATTAAGCGTGACGCTTGCAGTTCCGTTCACACGGATTCTATTTCATGCCCACTTGCACATGTTTGAAAACTTAAGAGGAAGATAATCCTGTCGAGGTGTAAGTTAATCAAAACAGCAGTACATACTCTATACTATCAGCTCTAGGCACAATGTCTACCAATAGCGTGAAAAAATACAAGATTGCTAGCATTCCTGCAGATGGAATTGGACCCGTAGGTTGATCCATGCCGACTTTCCACGCTCTTTGAAATGGTTACTGACCTTAACTCGTATCACAGGAAGTGGTAAATGCTACGATCGACGTGCTAAAGTCAATGCAACAAACATTGAAGACATTTGAGCTGGAGTTTGCTGAGCTTGATTGGGGCACCGCAAGATACAAGAGGACAGGAGAATATATGCCCAAAGACGGACTTGATATTCTTAAGAAATTTGATGCCGGCCTCTTCGGTGCAGTTGGTGCACCTGGTAGATATGCCTGCTCTATTATAGAAGTGAACATGTGCTGATATAGCCTAGATGTACCCGACCACATTTCTCTGTGGAACCTTCTCCTGGCTATCCGCGGGCCCATGCAGCTGTACGCAAACGTTCGACCGGTTAAGAATCTTCCTAATGTGCCCTCGCCACTCCGACATGTAAAGGAGGGCGACATTGACTGGGTTCTGGTTCGTGAGAATAGCGAAGGTGAATATTGCGGGCAAGGCGGGCGCACTCACCGTGGCCAGCCCTGGGAAGCAGCAACGGAAGTGTCTATTTTCACCCGTGTGGGTATCGAGCGTATCATGCGTTTTGCTTTCGATATTGCTCGCAGTCGCCCTCGCAAATTCCTCACTGTAGTCACCAAGAGCAACGCCATGAGGAACGGCATGGTACTCTGGGACGAAGTCGCGGCTGAGGTTGCCAAGGACTACCCAGACGTGACTTGGGACAAGATGCTCGTCGATGCTATGACAGTTCGCATGGTTGTTAACCCCAAGTCGCTCGACACTATTGTCGGAACGAACTTGCACATGGACATCATGTCTGACCTAGCTGCTGCGCTTGGGGGGTCTATTGGCATTGCTGCTTCCAGTAATCTTGATCCGACGCGAAAGAATCCATCTATCTTCGAGCCCGTCCACGGCAGCGCATCCGATATTACTGGCAGGGGTATCGCAAACCCTGTCGCCACGCTCTGGTGTGCTTCAGAGATGCTGAACTGGCTTGGCGAAAAGGAGGCAGCTCAAATCTTGCTTCGAGCTGTGGAGGAGACGTGTAGCAAGGGCATTTGCACGCCAGACCTGGGCGGGAAATCCAACACCAAGGAGGTTGCTGAGGAAGTCGTCTCTCAGATCAAGCAATTGGCGGGTACGGCATAGAAATAGCAGTAATTGTAGAGCGTTTAGTGAGAGCTCCAGCTTGGCCATGATGGAAGGAAGATACTGCCATGCGATGCCACCATATCATTTAGGTTAAGCGTACCTAGGCAAAAAGAGATTCAAATGACGGCAATGACCGAAAAATTATTCTCCCAGATCAACTTTCTGTGCATACCTAGGTATCACCGGGACTTTCCGCTAATAATTTTTCCACAGCGCTTGTGTGCCCAGATGATCAGTTGGATCACTTTATATATGTCACTAGGTATCTAGGGACTGCTTGTATTTTCCAACTTCCTTGTAAACAGCCCCCAGGGACGCTTCGGAAGTTCAGTCATCTAGCACCTGCAGTGAGTCATGGCCAATCTTCTTAGATACTCGAAACAGTTGGCAGATAGACAATTAACGGGTTTTTAAGCCAAACGACAACAAGATGACATCTTTGTCATCCGACGACGAAGGAATAGTTACGCCTCCTCCTACTTCATCGCCAGTGAAATCTTTGAATGCACAGCTTCCCAGATATTGGGCACGTACCTCAGTTGGTCCCTGGAAAGGGGGAACGTATATCATTCGTGACCCCAAGACTAAGCTTATCATCGTGCTTAAGGATGGAGACTTGATCCTACACCCCGAGGAAAAGGAGAATGGTGCTGGAATCTATCACTGTGGCTGGGGTAGCCACTGGCACTGCGTTGAGAACGATGATATGTGGTTCGGCTTTCGCAATGCCGTCTCCGGGACATACATGGGATGCACCGACCAGAGAAAATTTGTTGCGAGTGCAATGCTTCACATGGATTGTGAGTATTTCCAGCATCCGGATGGTGGTCATATCCTCTTGGCCAAGCGTGGGGGACGTCTTCGCGCCATGAGTGTAGGAGGAAAAGAAAACAGGGAATTGGTGGTCGACGAGAACGGAGAAGGCACAGCCTGGGAGTTCATCGAAGTTGAGTCCGAGTGAAGACTGAGGGAAACCTTTGCCCGTAAGGATATTCAAATCTGTCTTCTTCGTGGCAGATATTTTGTTTGGGGAAGCCGGTACGAAGATAGAAGAAGCTCTTAACGATCTGCTAGTTTCATCAAATTTACCCATTTAAACCCTGCTTTATATTCCACACCGTGCGTAGACTTTGCATCTGGGTACCGAAGGAATTGGAGCACTCTTTCGTGGCTACTCTTCAATCAGATTGAAAATGATGCCTGCTTCTGCAAATCTTCTCGTCTTGTGGTGTTCTGAGATGAATCAATGGGCTAAAGCTATACGTCCCGATCATTAAGTCCCTTACCTATTGGTGGTACATTGGCCTATTTCATGTGATCTTTGCGATGCCTTCACCATTGCATGCACCTTGGGACTTAGTTATCTAAGCGTACTCAGTGGTGCTAAGGTTGCTATGATGTGGTTCAACTTCATAGCCATAGTGCACCTAGGTAACTTTTTTGTTACTTTACCTATATCAATCTTAATTAATCAGCTTTCTTTGCATTTATACTTACGCCATATCGACAGTTCTGTATATCAATGTGTGGTTTATTTCAGTCATAAATAGTCAATAGTTCGTATATCTAGGTATATAAATAAGTCATTCCCTTGCCTATTCCAACACATACGACCATAGGGTGTGGAAACCAGGGCTTCCCGTCTTAACCCTAGTGTAGAACGTGGTCAATCCCCAGAAAGCCCTTCTGCCTCTAAAGCAGCAGCGTGATGCTTTTAGTATGAGTGCTGGTGATGTGGGCGAGAACTCCAGTGGGGTTGACGAAGGCCAACTCAGCAGCCGACCACACAAGAAAATAGTGATTCAGCTGCTTTAAATGGGCTCTGCGCCCTGAAGGTCGAAAAGATAAACTTAATCCTGATCGCACATGACATCGTATGACCAGAGACATGCGTAGACATGCGTTTACACGCGAATATCAAAGTGAGCAAGAAAAGAAAGGAAATGTTATAAGATTCTCACTCCATTGGGCTTTGTAAGTCTACTATGTAGTTATCCCACTCCCGTTTTTCGCAGTGGGTCCGGCTCACTGGCGGCATTTCAATTCAGGCGGTTATAATTGCTTGGCTTGAGCCTTGACCGCTGCTCGCTATTTGTCTGCTAGAAGTAGAAGGAGTGGATTATGGCTATTCAAGCGAATCAAAGACGCGATGCGAGGTACTAGTAACTAATGAATGCTAGTGGTAAAATTTTCAGGCCCACTAGTGATTATTATAAAGTCTGGGCTGTTCCCATCTACATAGTAACATCAAGTTAATAATATCAACGCTTCCTGCAACGTTGGCTAACAGCACCTTTCCATGGGGCTGGCCCATACCGGGCCACTTTATTTTTTGTCTCTTGATCTCTTGATTTATGCAGGCTGACCTTGAGGACAACTTACCAACAACAATCCACATGTTCGGCCTCCCAATTTTCCACTGTGCTGCCCTTCTTCGTGTAAGACCCGAGGTGGTGTAACGGTAGCATGTTGACAGACGAAGGAACGTTCGTGCCTGAAAAGGGCGGTCTGGGTTCGACTCCCAGCCTTGGGTCGCTTTTTTACCCTTTCTATTTGCCTTACTTATTTATCACTGGTTTTTGTTGGATTCCTTAGTTTCCCGCTTTGTTTTTGCGCGGTCTAAGCGCACAGCAGAGTTGAGAATAACTGGAGAATTATCATCAATATCGTGTCTTGAGTGTGCGGCAGCCAGAGCACTGATTAGTCGACTAATTCACGCGCCACGATACGCAATCAATAAATTATACAAGATCTGCCTGACCAATACTGCGGCAATCGATTTGGGGAAGGCGGTTAAAGGCCTGCCAGTAATGAGTTGTTACCTGCTGAGTACTACTGGACCTCAACAGCGGCGTTTTGCTCGTCTGAACCATCGACTGAGATCCTGAAGCGTTGGAATACCTACCACTTGCAAAGACTAGCTTTCACCAATTCCCGCAGCTTGGAATGATCGGCCTTCCCAAAGTCTAAACGTTCTTGTATAGCTACATGGCAATGTAGGAATCGACAGTCAGCAGGTTCAAGGCGACGTCGGAAGCTAATTCCTCAAGATATTGGTCTCCTCCCATCCATAAAGCTGCCTGATACGACCAACTGCCTTTTCCAAACCGCATTGCAGTTGTAAATTCCCAGTATTCAGGATACCAGCCTGCAGACTCCCAATCAAGGAACCCAGATAAACGCCCTTCTTCGTCGACAAGGATATTATGGGACTTGAAATCCCCGTGGGTGAATGTTATCCGATGGGAGCGTTGTTGAATTTTCTTCGCACATAACAGGGTATCTTCATATTCTGCAGTCGATTCGAAGCCATGACCAGAGGCTGGGCTGAAGAGGAAGTCATAGAAATCCCTCTCATTTGTAAAAAGGACCCATGGAATGACCAGGAACCCGTGTGCTTCGTATATGCGTGCCGATTGGTGAGCAGATGGACTCTTGATAAGGGGAACACCATAGGCGCATAGATTGTAAGCATGTTTTTAGTTCATGCAACCATGGCTCCTTATCAACTTCTAAATGGTTAAATAAGTTCCCCAGTGGCACACCTGACAGCCTTGTCATCAAGATTAAAAATATCCGATTGAAGGGATCATCTGGATGCTCTCCACAGCTTAAGAATTTTGGGACGGGTATTCCAGCATCTGCAGCCATTCGCATAGCAACAGCCTCCTCTATGCCTGTCCTATCAGTCCATTTCATCACAAGCCCAAACGGTAGTTGCACAATTTGGGCATCAAGTGGGATTTCGAACCATGAGCAGTACCATTGCGAAAAATAGTATAACGCCTTATGAAGGATGCCGCAAGCTAGTCGTACTGTCCTGCCCGGCGGATGAGGCGCTGGAGGAGTTGTTTCAGAAATGGCATGTCGTGCTGTTCGCGGCCAGGTGAAGTCCGGCCGCAAGATACGTGGAGTAAATGAAATGAACAATCTCCACATTTTGCAATGAACGTCTATCATACCTAATATGGATAAGATTTGAGAAGCAGTGTAGTGAAAGCTCTTGTTCGCTATGAGAATAGCGTCCAGTTCATAAATGGTTGAGTATATAAGCTACTCTCTTGCTCCTTCCAGCACATACGACCATAGGGTGTGGAAAACAGGGCTTCCCGTCCGCTCAGCCGTACTTAAGCCACACGCCGGCCGGTTAGTAGTTGGGTGGGTGACCACCAGCGAATCCCGTCTGCTGTATGTTTTTCTTTTTTCGTCTTTTATAATTATTCTTTCCGTTGCCGCTTTAATTCAGGGCAATTCCCCCTTCACCTTTTGGCCCCCGAAAGCTGACGTGGCCTTCGGCTATTCTTTCCTATACCTGAGATTTAGTCCAGTTAATCAAAACGTAGCACGTGCAGTTTGTTAACACGTGACATCAGAATGTCCTTGCTTCGACATGATGGAGGTCATTTCACAACGCCAAATCAATTCCTCGAAAGAAATTCAGCTTTTCTCAGAGCAACGCCAAGTCTGGCCCCATATACGCTACTCAGCGAACATGATTTAGGTCTTGATAATTCAAAATCGCCCGTCATTAGATTTACAGACCGTGGCTACAGCGCTTATAAGTCTTGTTCCTCAAAATCATTGGACTACTAAGACGCATCGTGCTAATCTAGATTCTATACCAAGCAAAGCCTTCAGAAAAGAGCTTTATAATTATCTTCGCTGGGTTCTTCTTGGGGGTGCTTCTGGTCCTGGTATCCCGGAAACTTTGGATATACTAGGTAGAAAGGAATCAATACGACGACTCACAAGAGCACAACGGCTTAACGATGTCGATTAATCTCCAGTCACTGGCCATGTGTTCTGCCAGACTGCTGCAGGAAGACCATCTTGGCCTGGGGCTTTCCACGGATTCGTTTTCATGATTGCAGCCTTGATGGGCGTCTGTTCTAGTGTGGTTGGCATGGGTGGGAAGAAGGTTGACAACAGCAGTTCTGCCTTGCTCTTATCATCTTCCGTGGGTTCATCTTCTGATCGTAGGGTTGGGATCGTGGTTCTTCCACTCTTGCCTACCATATATCTGGCAGCGGTCCATATATTGTCCGTGTTCTTTAGAAATTCTTTCCAGTGTCGTCACTTTTGGTCCCTGATAGTGAGCATCAGGCGGGACTAGCCCGCAACAATATTTGTGCGATATGACCTGAAAGAGCCGCCATTAATTAGACGAATTTTAAGTGCCTTCGGAGTATCAAACATTGCTAGAACATAATGATGTGCACATGCTATATGTATTTTGCAAGATTGAGACTACACTACTCCAATAAGTTTGTCTTTTGTCCAGCTGTATGGTCAAAATATACCGGGAACAAACTAATCCACACCCTGAATATCTAGTATGTCTTGTTGGCCTTCGATCCCAGGCGAGGGTGTTCTAGCAGCTATGACGAGCGGATGATTTCCAAGGAATGATCTAACAGCTGGAGCATAAGGTAGATTGATCTGCACTCCACGGGTTAATTGGGCGGTTCGCACAGCTGCTGTAGATCCTGCTGAAACTTCGCGCAGAGGCTGTAGACAACTGTTCTCAGTGAGCGGTGTTTGATCTGTTAATGAATTATACTCATCCATCCAATCATTAAGAGAACGAGAGGATGACATGGAATGCGGGTGGCTGGACCCTAATATCTTGTTTCTCAAATGAGAGCATTGTTTCATCAGAGCTAATGCATCTTGTATTTTCCCCTGAGATCTCCAAGTATAAGCCAGGTTATTCATGCTGGTCAGAGTGGAGGGATGCTCTGCTCCTAGCACGGTCTTCCTTGTCTCCATTACTTGCACCTCCAGCTTCTCAGCTTCATTCCATCGACCCTGATTCCGGTAGGTTGATGCCAGGTTCGCCATGCTGGTCAGAGTGGAGGGATGCTTTGTGCCAGCTTTCTCCTGGTTGATCGTCATCAGCTTCTTATAAAGTACCTCTGCTTCTTGATATCTTCCATCACTGGCAAGGCAATCTGCAACCTTTCCAGTCAAACTCAAGTAATTGTTCTCCTGTACCACAAATTCATTTTCATGCATAACTGCTAAAGCGTGAGGAAGGTATTGCCGCCAAAGTCCTCGTTTGGTATGGTGATTATCTGGAAATACATTCTGCATATGATCAGCCACCCTTTTGATCCAGTGGCTGAATAACGCATTCTTCCTGAGCTAGTTTCGGGTCGCAATATGGACAAGTCGGTGCATATTGACATCCATGTCTTGGCTGTTCGTAAACGAGTATGCATTTAAAAGCCCCAAAGCATCGACTTTCTGCTTTCTCGATGCGGGTTGAGGAAGCAGGGACTGGGTAATGTTTCGCGGGTCGATACAGGCCATGAAAGATAAATAGTCAGCAGCTAATTGATCTTGCTGCTGGATCTGTTTGAATGATATTAGCCAGGTGGTGATCACGGGATTCTGAATATCCTTATAGCGTCCTGGATCCCTAAAGTCTTCGCTCAGGAGTTCGATAGCATCTTGTTCCTGTTCTTGGAGAAGTGCCAGGTAGGTCGATAAATCGATACCGTTTTCAATGATATATGCTGATGCCTGCGTTATTGCTAAAGGGAGAAAGGCCAGTTGTTCAAGGAGAGCAGCAGTTGTGGTAGTATCTCTTAGCAAGTCCTCGTGTGCCAATGTCTTGTCTAAGATTCTCACTGCAGTTTCTTTATCCACGTCTGGAATGGAAACAATATTAAATGGTGCCAGCTTCATGGCGAGTTTTCGGTTTCGGGTGGTGAACAGAATACAGCCGTCCTCACTCTCAGGGATAAAATCTTCAAGAGATGGAGCTGTCTGACTAGCGCCGAACCACATCTCTACATCGTCCGCATTATCAAAAACCAGAAGCCACTTTCCTGCACGCTTAGAGCTGAGGTAGCTCTTAACCTGTTCTTTGGCCTCTGCGGGATTCACATCACGAAGTCCGAGTATCTGTGCAATTTGCAGGAACATCTGCTCAATTATAGCATAGCTGGTATAGGGGATCCAGAAGACTGAATACTCCTTATCTCGGTCCCGGATGCGGTGTGCCAGCTCCAGGGCCACTTGGGTCTTTCCGACCCCACCTAGCCCAGTGATACCGTCCTTCACCGCCTGGTGCACCAAACCACCTGATGCACCAAAACGCGAAAATCAACAACAACTTCAACACG